>CM067081.1:110096264-110208885 GCA_034008185.1 Gorsachius magnificus
CGTGACCATGGAGAGGACATGAGGAAATGGGATGGAAAACCTACCTCGGTCCTAGAGTCACGGGTACGTCAGTTGCAAAGAAAAACAAACACAAAAGGGGGCTCTTCCAGGAAACTTGTTGCTCCAATTTACAGAGACTGGGACGACGGTAGTTTTTTCAGACAAAGTAGAAGGGCTGATCTTAATTCTGATTGTGATGAAGGAACTTCTGACTCATACATACAAACCATGAGCAACAGTGACCAGGATTAGAGGGGCCCTGCCTCCAGCCAGGTGGAGGAAAGGGACAACAGGGTTTACTGGACCGTGTGGATTCGATGGCCTGGCATGTCAGACCCACAGAAGTATAGAGCTCTAGTAGACACCGGTGCACAGTGTACTCTAATGCCATCAAGCCATATAGGGGCAGAATCCATTTGTATTTCTGGAGTGACAGGGGGATCTCAAGAGCTGACTGTATTGGAGGCCGAAGTGAGCCTAACTGGGAATGAGTGGCAAAAGCACCCCATTGTGACTGGGCCAGATGCTCCGTGCATCCTGGGCATAGACTACCTCAGGAGAGGGTATTTCAAGGACCCAAAAGGGTACCGGTGGGCTTTTGGTATAGCTGCATTGGAGGCAGAAGAAATTAAGCAGCTGTCTACCTTGCCTGGTCTCTCAAAGGACCCTTCTGTTGTGGGGTTGCTGAGTGTTGAAGAACAACAAGTGCCGATTGCCACCACAACAGTGCACAGGCGGCAATATCGCACCAATCGAGACTCCCTGATTCCCATCCATAAGCTGATTCGTCGACTGGAGAGCCAAGGAGTGATCAGCAAGACTCGATCACCCTTCAACAGTCCCATATGGCCAGTGAGAAAGTCTGATGGAGAGTGGAGACTGACAGTAGACTATCGTGGCCTGAATGAAGTTACGCCACCGCTGAGTGCTGCCGTGCCAGACATGCTAGAACATCAATACGAACTGGAGTCAAAGGCAGCCAAGTGGTATGCCACAATTGATATTGCAAATGCTTTCTTTTCAATCCCTTTGGCAGCAGAGTGCAGGCCACAGTTTGCTTTCACTTGGAGGGGCATCCAGTACACCTGGAATCGACTGCCCCAGGGCTGGAAACACAGCCCTACCATTTGCCATGGACTGATCCAGACAGCACTGGAACAGGGTAAGGCTCCAGAACACCTGCAATATATTGATGACATCATTGTGTGGGGCAATGCAGCAGAAGAAGTTTTTGAGAAAGGGAAGAAAATAGTCCAAATTCTTCTGAAAGCCAGTTTCACTATAAAACAAAGTAAAGTCAAAGGACCTGCACAGGAGATCCAGTTTTTAGGAATCAAATGGCAAGATGGACGTCGTCAGATTCCAATGGATGTGATCAACAAAATAACAGCCATGTCTCCACCAACTAGCAAAAAGGAAACACAAGCTTTCTTGGGCATTGTGGGTTTCTGGAGAATGCTTATTCCAAATTATAGCCAGATTGTAAGCCCTCTCTACCAAGTGACCCGGAAGAAGGATGATTTCAAATGGGGCCCTGAACAACGACAAGCCTTTGAACAAATTAAACGGGAGATAGTGCATGCAGTAGCCCTTGGGCCGGTCCGGGCAGGGCAAGATGTAAAGAATGTGCTCTACACCGCAGCCGGGGAGAATGGCCCTACCTGGAGCCTTTGGCAGAAAGCACCAGGGGAGACTCGAGGCCGACCCCTAGGCTTTTGGAGTCGAGGATACAGAGGATCTGAAGCCAACTATACTCCAACTGAAAAAGAGATATTGGCAGCATATGAAGGGGTTCGAGCTGCTTCAGAAGTGATTGGTACTGAAGCACAGCTCCTCCTGGCACCCTGACTGCCGGTGCTGGGCTGGATGTTCAAAGGGAAGGTCCCCTCTACACATCATGCAACTGATGCTACGTGGAGTAAGTGGGTCGCACTGATTACACAACGGGCTCGAATAGGAAACCTCAGTCGCCCAGGAATCTTGGAAGTGATCATGGACTGGCCAGAAGGCAAAGATTTTGGAATATCGCCAGAGGAAGAGGTGGTGCGTGCTGAAGAAGCCCCATTATATAATAAACTGCCAGAAAATGAGAAGCAATATGCCCTGTTCACTGATGGGTCCTGTCGTCTTGTGGGAAAGCATCGGAGGTGGAAGGCTGCTGTATGGAGTCCTACAAGACAAGTTGCAGAGACTGCTGAAGGAGAAGGTGAATCAAGTCAGTTTGCAGAGGTGAAAGCCATCCAGCTGGCTTTAGATATTGCTGAAAGAGAAAAATGGCCAGTGCTCTATCTCTATACTGACTCATGGATGGTGGCAAATGCTTTGTGGGGGTGGTTGCAGCAATGGAAACAGAACAACTGGCAGCGCAGAGGCAAACCCATCTGGGCAGCCGCATTGTGGCAAGATATTGCTGCCCGGGTAGAGAACTTGGTTCTAAAAGTACGTCACGTAGATGCTCATGTACCCAAGAGTCGGGCCTCTGAAGAACATCAAAACAACCAGCAGGCAGATCAGGCTGCTAAGATTGAAGTGGCTCAGGTGGATCTGGACTGGCAACATAAGGGTGAATTGTTTCTAGCTCGGTGGGCCCATGACACCTCAGGCCATCAAGGAAGAGATGCAACATATAGATGGGCTCGTGATCGAGGGGTGGACTTAACTATGGACGCTATTGCACAGGTTATCCATGAATGTGAAACATGTGCTGCGATCAAACAAGCCAAGCGGTTAAAGCCTCTCTGGTATGGAGGATGGTGGCTGAAATACAAATATGGAGAGGCCTGGCAGATCGATTATATCACACTCCCACAAACCCGCCATGGCAAGCGCTATGTGCTCACCATGGTGGGAGAGACCACCGGATGGTTGGAAACATATCCCGTGCCCCATGCCACTGCCCGGAACACTATCCTAGGCCTTGAAAAACAAGTCCTATGGCGGCATGGCACCCCAGAAAGAATTGAGTCAGACAACGGAACTCATTTCCGAAACAGCCTCATAGACAAATGGGCCAAAGAGCATGGCATTGAGTGTGTCTATCACATCCCCTATCATGCACCAGCCTCTGGGAAAATTGAACGATACAATGGACTGTTAAAAACTACACTGAAAGCAATGGGTGGAGGAACATTCAAACATTGGGATACACATTTAGCAAAAGCTACCTGGTTAGTCAACACTAGAGGATCTGCCAACCGAGCTGGCCCTGCCCAATCAAGCCTCTTACGTACTGTAGAAGGGGATAAAGTCCCTGTAGTGCATGTAAAAAATATGCTGGGGAAGACAGTCTGGGTTACTCCTGCCTCAGGTAAAGGCAAACCCATCCGTGGGATTGCTTTTGCTCAAGGACCTGGCTCTACTTGGTGGGTGATGCGGAAGGATGGGGAAGTCCGATGTGTACCTCAAAGGGATTTGATTTTGGGTGAAAATAGCCAATGAATTGAATTGTATGATGTTAATTGCTGTATAATATATGTCATTTTTATTATTGCTGTATATTCTATCAATGGTATAGCAGTAAGAATCGCCCAGATTAAGAAGAATGAATGTTGAAGAAAACTGAGGAAGTGCAGTGGATGGAACCAGAACTGACTTCAGCATGCGACAACCCAACACCGGACCCCAATTCTCCTGCCCTGGAAGACTGTTACAACAGATGAAGCCCAAAAGCATGGACTAGATGAACCCAATGGACATTTTAGAGGGATGGTCCATAGACTAAGGGAATGCTATCTGTATATATATATATCAAAATGGGAAGGTGGTGGTGATTAATTAGAATGTATTGTAAGGGTAGGACCTAAGCATGATGTAAATGGTATAGAATAAGGGGTGGAATGTCCTGGTTTTGGCTGGGATAGAGTTAATTTTCTTCACAGAAGCTAGCATAGTGCTGTGCTTTGGATTTAGTACTAGAAGAATGTTGATAACACGCTGATGTTTTTAGTTGTTGCCAAGCAGTGCTCAGACTGCTCAAGGACTTTTTGAGCTTCTCCTGCTCAGCCAGGTGCCTAACAAGCTGGGAGTACAGCACAGCTAGGACCCAAACTGTCCAAAGAGCTATTCCATACCATATAACGTCATGCTCGGGGGGGTTGGTGGGTCGGTCGGTCGCTCGGGTACTGATCGCTGCTCAGGACGGGCTGGGCATCGGTCGGCGGGTGGTGAGCAATTGTATTGTGCATCATTCGTTTTGTATATTCTGTATATTTTGTTATCATTCTCATTATTACTATTATTATTATTTTCTCTTATTAAACTGTCTTTATCTCAGCCCTCGGCTCTAACCTTTTTTCCCCTTCCCGATTCTCTCCCCCATCCCACTGAGGGAGGGGGGGGAGTGAGCGAGCGGCTGCGTGGTGCTTAGTTGCCAGCCGGGTTAAACCACGACAACTTTATATTGTAATCTAATTTACCTTCTTTTTAGTGGTCAGGTCTTCAGAGAATCCATGGGAAAATATCTCAAAGTCTCTTAGAAGCACAGCACAATTATCCTTCACTAGGATTCAAAAAATTAAATATATATTTTCTACAATTCATTCAAAGCATTTGAGATTTTTTTTCCCCTCTGCCCACATAAGTTAGGTATACCTTCCATTCCTAATGAAGTATTAAGGTGGGCATAAGCTTAGTATATTAAGCTAATGGTGGGGCAATGAAGATTTGCTGTTATTCCTACTTTGAATGGTGAGGCCATCTAGAGTAAAGGTAATATTTTTGGAAATGCTTGAGGGACGGAAAACTCCTGAGTTCAAAACCCGGTGAGAAGCCATGGGGATGGTAGTGTACTTTGTTGCCAAATAAAAAACTATTTGAGAAGACTCATGTCAGTTAAGGTAAGTGTCCGTTTTCTCATGGGATGAGTTTAATGTTTATGAGTTTAATGAGAATTTTCATGACAACAAATGAGATTGAACAGAGGTTACTGCCAGAGCCCTGTGCCTCTGCACACCCCGTGCCCTCTGCACTCTAGCAGAGATGCCATATGCTAGAATCCATGGAAAAAAATGAATGCAAAATATTAGGAATATAGTTGAAGGAAAATGGTGTGATGGTTGTATTTATAACTTCATGGTTTTATCTTTGATGTCATTTAATCATCCTAATCTTCAGTAGACAAATTCCTTTTTACACTTATTTTGTCTTTGCTTTTTCAGGTTTTCAGATGTTTCTGCTCAGGTGAGCAATTACAGATAGCTAGCCTGGAAGGAAATGAAAGGGGAGATAGCACAGGTATCATACAAGAAAGCAGACATGTAGGAATACCGTTAAAGATTGTGTCTCCTAGTACTTCAGCATTTGAGGTGAGGAGGAAAAGAGAGTGCTGTGAAGATTACATCTTCCTACTCCACTTTTCTAACGAAACTGCGCCTTCCAACCACTAAGACATTCTCCACACTGCAACTCAGTCTTAGTTTACTCACAGAGCATTTGAATGTAATGAATAAGGAGAGACATTTTAGTAAGTGTGATTGACGCGCACAGACAGATCGTGCTGTCTGCCAAATTCACTTTGTGCCCTGTAACTCAGAAGTGGCCAGAGCTGCGTGGTGGAGAAAAAACTCTCCACATGAGAAATTTTCACAGGCACAGAACTGCCAGCTCCAGACATTCAGAAACCACAGCTCTGGCCTCGAAAGAATGCCATGGGGCTTTAAAAAGTATGAAACATACTTAGAGTAATACATTCTGTATTTAGAATACCTTGCTGGATTTGGAGACTTCACCTTGTTTTTTCTTTCTTATTTTTCTTTCTTTCTTATTTTTTTCTTAAATGAAAGCTGACATTCTTTTGAAATTTTATGGTCCAGCAGCTGGTCTCTTTGAATACTTCCAGAAATTGCAAGGCTTGGGATAAAGTTGCAGGAGTTGGCAGTACGTCTGGCACAATAAAGGCTGCATCCTGTACAGGAAATTCCCTATCGGGTGTAAGATAGATAGAAGACTGGTAACAGGAATATCAGACCGAGACGAAATATGTCAGAGAAAAATAAGGGAGTAGATGAACTGAACTGCTTTGGCTCCTTTTATTGACACGAGCATGAGTTCTGTCTCCTGAACCCTATAACTCACAGAGGGCTTTCACAGGGGGAGAGCCTTCCTCCACCAGATCAGGCTTTTGCCATCTGTCTTGATCCCTCTCTTCTCCATCTCTGTGCAGTCCAAGCAGGAAGGGAGAATGTAAAAGCCACTGACACGTTATTAAGTGAAAAATGTTCAGGAGAGGTCAGGAACGAAATCTCGGGGCTGTTTAAAGTTGCTTGATTGCTGCCTGTGTAGCAAATAAGGCAACCATACAAAGGTCACCATGTCTCATCCTATTACATCAGTGCCCTTTCAAAGTACGTTGTGTCCCTTCAAGTTGTGTCACATCAAGAGCTGGTCGAGTGCTTCTTTGTGACTGATATTCATTGCTAATTTAACTTTCTGCTACTGGTACCTTATTTGCGAACCCATTCTTGTTCCTGGAAGCACATCTGTCATTTCAAGAGTGTTTGAGCAATTCGCAGATGCTCTGTTTGATCGTTCACGTCGTTCCAAGAGTCACATAAAACAAGGGATTCCTTCTCCTTCTTGATCAGGTGACACTTTTTTAATAGCAGAAGCATAAGGTTACTGAAGCATGTATATATTTATTCATTCCTAAATAGCTCCTTAAAAAAAAAAAGCCTGAATAAAAAGAGCCCAAAACTTTCTCAAAGCAGCTGACAGTGAGCATGACCATGGAGGATTTAAAAGGCTGACTGTACTTCCAGTACATGCTTGTAAGCCAGGGTATTTTTGCATTACAAAACCAGTAAAAAGTCAAATTCCTTCAAATGTTACATTAAGAGTAAAACTCAGAATTCTCCACTAGAGGACTCTCTCTTCTTTTAAATGACGCTCTCAGCCCTGGGATGAGGAATACAGGCTCGGGTCCTGTGGTCCTGGCTGTCGGAGCAGGGAGTTTATAAAAACCTGTGAATGAGGTCACCGCTAAGGGACTTGTGTGAAGTCTCAAATGTTCACCCTTTATCTTAAAATGGAAAAAGATTTTTAAACCAGCATCCAAATCAATTAACCAAGCTATGAGATTGAACTGAAGTGAAAATCTCACTCTGTTTTGACACATGCGTAATACTTTATACATACTGTTGCACTCTCAAAAATATCTTCACCTTTTTTGCATCACTCACACTCAAAAAATTATCAAACACTGTCCTCAGCTGTGATCAGGACACATTGTTTTATTTTGACTTTAGTGAGTGTGGGAATATGTTAATACAAACTATTGAAACACCAGGGAAATAAAGCGTTGCTCTCTCTTAGGGCCCGTTTTCATGTTGAATCTGCGCCATTTACTGGGGAAGTGCTAATGAAAGGGCTCATGTCCCCCGCCAGTCTGCTCGTACCTGGCTGTGTGTTCCCTCTGCCTTTCCTCCAGCAGACCTAGAGGTTGTGCAGCTGCAAGGTGAGCTGGATTCATCAGCTGCCTCAACAGAAAACAAACCCACCAAAACAGTCAGAGGGGCAACGGGAGGCAGGTCCTCCAAGGTCCTCTGCCAGGGAGCCGGCGGTACCCCACGCTTGTCAGGGGGCTGGCTGGGAGGGAAAGGCAGGAGCAGGACAGGCTTTCAGCAGCAGTTTGCAGTGGCACCAGATTAGGTGCAACATGATACTGCAGATTTTCAGGCCGCTAAAAATGTCACGCAAACACCACTTTGGGGTTTATTTGTTTTGTTTCTGAAACTGAAGTTGGGTCACATCCTGGCTTCTGATCTGTAATATTAGATTCATGCACTTCCCTGGAGTTCACTGGGTTCACAGCTGCTTAGTTTTATGCAGCTACAGAACAGGTGGCCTGAGAGAATTAGACCAATAAAATGTGTAAGTAAACTTGGGTTTACTTTTTTTTTTTTTTTAATCCTTCCTCATGAATATTATAGTCACATGGCTGTTCTCTAGGACACTACAAACTATAGTACTTTAGGGATGCAGTTACTGAAAATGATGAAGACAATATATTGTGAATCTGTCGGTTTGTGAAAGCAGTCTCTATAGTGCTTCTTGAATGGAACAGAGACCGACTCGGACAATGTCTGCTATATGTATGCAAGTTCTAACACATTTGTACATACACGGTACATTTATGTTAAAAGCTAGATCCTCTCTCACTAAGAGTATGTGTTGAAGACACAAATATGATGTGATGATTTGATGTTTTTCCTGGGTCTAACGGATTTGTTACCAAATGGACTGGAATGAATAAGAGTGGAGTGATAATTATTAAAATAAAACATATGAAACAACAGCAAAAAAATTGATGGGTTAACATTCTGTATATTTTTTGTCTTTCAAGGGTGATATTTTATATTAGTATGCAACAACTTTACAGATGTTTATGCCTTCAGTAGCATAATAAAATGTGTAAAATATTTACTACTAAACATGATTTTCTGGCTTTTTTGTACTTGCTTTTGAGACATACTGATAAAAGCAAACAGACTTTCAGTAGGCAGACCTAAGCCCAGAGAAAGCAGCCTAGTACCTAGACCTAACTGTGCTAATTAAGTATCTAGCCTTTCTTCTTGATGGACTTAAGAGGAGGATATCTTTCATTACAAAAAGGTAGACTGATTACCTTAGCGTTAGTTACTCGATGCTGGATGGTTTATACAACAGGCACAGCTTAGAAAGGGGTGCTCATATGGATAAATTCTACAAAGTCACAGAATAAAAGAGTGCACACTTCCACATAACATTGCAATCCGATTGCAAGATTCTTTGAGGTTAAAAACTAAGAACTACGGGTAAGAAAACACAATTCTGTTAACTACTTACTTTCATATGACCAGGTAGATGTGTTATCTAAATTTAACATTCTCCATTTCTTTTGAAGACAGACACCTCAAGGACCTAGACTATGACAAGGGCTGTGTTCCCATGCAAGAGAGTGGAAATCCTTTTATTTGTACTTGAGATGGCTCTCATGAACTTTAATCCGGACTCTTTGCCTGTTTGTCTGCTGCATGGTGCTGGATGAGGAAGGAAAGGAGATGGGGAAATCTGTGCTGTAAAATTCCATTTGCTGGTGGGCACAGCTAATACAAGGAGAGAAGGCATCATGGTGTACTGCTAATACAGGCCCACTGCAGGGGTATATCTGAATTAATTCTTGCTATGTGACTCAAGGCAAAGTTTAATTAATAATTCTTTACCTAGTGCCCTTCATCTAGCTTTGAAGCTTCATAACTTGCCATGCTAGCCATAGGTAATGTCTACTCAAGCTGTGATGAAAAGTTCAGAAAAAAACCCCAACCCAACCAAAACAATTCTGGTGGTAATCTTAGCTGGACTACAGGTAGAAATAGCCAAAGTTCATAAGTGTTAAATTAAAGCAGCACTAATCAGAATGAATTAATATAAAGTAGACTATAAAGACATAACAAGCCATTCAGTATTGTCAAAATAAACTTTTAAACTAGCTAGATAACATATACTGAGAATCTTCTCAAGCAATGTCTGCCAGGTATGGGTGCTAATTTGATTATGAAATAGAAGCCAAATGGTTCAGCAAGTATGAAGGAATGGCTGAAGTCAGGGAAGCAGGAAGAACCATCAGTGGTTTAACAGGAACCTCAAAAACTAGATATAGTCACAAAAAAATGTAAGTAGAGCTTAATGGCAGTATTTTGGAAGAAAGTACATATTTTCTTAGACAAACTGATAAAGTTGGTTAAAATAGAGATGCTTTTGGACTTGGCATTCCTTAGTGCCAAATCTAAAAGCATAATGTTTTTCCCGGTATATTAGCTGACTTAATAAATGGTACGTCCTCTCCCTTTCCTGACTTGTATCCTTAGATCATTGTGGTTGTAAGCAAGTCTTATTTTGGCAAAATATTACAAAGTAGAACAAAGATGTCTTTTACAGTGATAGGTATCAGAATGAAAATGAGAATACACATTCCTGCAGAGAGTAGTTCAGTCATGAAGATTTTAATTCATCCTTCTTGACTCCTTTCCTCTTACTTCTTGCAATGAAGGCCTCTTTCTTTCTGCCAGGTGCATGCATAGGTGGCGAATGAAGTTCCTTCCCGATTATGGTAAGTGGGAAGGGCCCATTTTCTAGGTGGAAGTTTAAAATCTCCATTTTCCTTTGGAAGCAAAGATCAGTGTCTAGTCTCACCTGTCTTAAGGTCTACAAAAGTTAAACCGAAATCAATGGAAATGCACAATTATGGCATCTAACAGTAGTTACCCACACAGGATCAGCTCAGTGCTGTCAGTGCTGACCTCTGGTAGAATTTTGGGTGTCAAATTCAAAATCTTGGTCTTTCTCATTGATAGCCATCCTAGGCCTTGGTTTATGATATGTAGACAATAATCCAATATACCAGGACTGTGCTTGGCACCTTCAAGCCAATGATGATCAGAGCAAAGCTTTTCAGAAAAGCACACCAACCCTGTCGAGTGAGACTCCCCAGACTCTGTGAACCATCACACCTCCTTACGACCTTCTGCTCCAAGTGCATTTCTTTGACCATTCCCCCCGCCCCGACATAAATTTACAACATATACACTAATAAACACTTTAAAAGCAATCCTCCTTCCCTATCTTGCTCTCATAAAAAAATTCCCTCTACCACAGGTTTTTCTCTGCGCAGGCTCCTCTCCCTGGGGGCAGGATGAAAGGAGAAAGAAGTGACAGCTGTTAGCTGTTTTGGTTAATGCACTATTAGGAAGCACTCAGGCACTACGGGGATGAGGGCATTATAAAAGTCTGTGTGGAAGAGCACAGAGAAGGCACATGGCATGTAACGGCAGCAGCACGGTCAGCATCACAGCAGTGTACAGCTTGTTTGCTGCACCTTGCTATGGTGTCTTGTCCCCTTGCCAAGCCGCACCATTTGTCCTGTCCCGCTGTTGACAATGGGACCGAGCAGTGTACGGGGTGAGCACTCTGTCAGAGAATGTATGCTCTGTCTTGCATGTCCTAAAGCACCCCAGGGATTAAACAATAGGAATCACAGGCAGAATTAGCATTTTAATGGGGAACAATGAGTTTGAAAATTCCCATAATTTGGCCTTTGAGCACCATCTAAAAAAACTGCAGGCCAGGGGGACGGAGACAGAGAGATGGAGAATGTACTCTGACCAGACTTGTGAGAAATTCAGCCTGTGTTTTAATGAGGGATGGGTTAAAGTAAGTCAGTGCAGCTGACCTTGCTGGAGACACATTTTCCTCACGCCAGATCCTGATATTTCAGACCTGCTTTCACACGTTCCACGAATAGATGTCATTACTCATTATCACATTTATCATTACAAGTCTAAAACAATGAGGTGTCAACGAGAGGAAGGATTAAAATAGGCTTTGAAACTTTTCCCCCCACCCTTCCAGAAAGTACCTGGCATTGGTTGTTACGTGGCAACGTGTTCTAAGAGGGGAAAAAGAAGCCAAGCTTCTGACACCAAGAAGTGCTCCTCAGAGGTGTTACCCTACTGAGACCAAAACTTTCCATTATCCTATTCCCTTCCAGACTAGCATAACGCTTTGAGCTGAGCTTGGGGAGGTAATAGGCAGTTCTTCCCTGTACTGGGGGTTTTATTCTCTACTTTGCTGCAAGTAGCATCAAGCGCACAGTGCAGATCTTTCCTCCTGTTTTGGAGGAGAGTCAATGCAGTTTTCATGTGTGGCAATAAAGTACGTTATAAAGAATAACTTGACAGTCAATTTCTGAATCTATTTGTGGAAGCTGTCATGGGATGGCTAGGGTGAATGGAAAATGACATAGTTACTGAGGTGTGGAGAAGGGTGAATACCTGCCATGCAAAACTAGAGAGGCTGAAATTATCTCCTTACAGATGTCACTCACTAAGCCTAAAGAGAGCCCAGCCTCCCAGTTTCCAGGAGGAGGTGATGCTCAGAGCAGATCATAGGACTCCTGCCCACCCTGCCCATGCCGGCACCTTGCTCTGCTGTGCCAGAAGGGCTCCATCCATTGCCCCGCCAGCAACCAGGTCCTGGAAATCAAATTTTGAAAAGAACTCTTCTATTTTTTTGGTAGGGTTTGTAGGTTTGGGGGGGTTTTTTTAGGCCCTATCTGTTCTTGCGGCTGCTTCACAACATGGCCAGATGCCCAGCAGTGCCAGCACACAGGGAGGAGGCAGAACACCATGGCACAAGGCAGAAATGAGCAGGAGCTATGAGAAAATAAAGTGGTTAAGAAAACGCAGGGAGGTATTATAGCTTGTGTAGTGACTCCTGTCACTACACTGTCATATAGCTTGTGTAGTGACTCCTAAGCCTATTCCACAATCCTAAATCTGGTGACAAATGCCATGTGCTGGGAATGGGAATCCTGCCTTTAGAACTGCTTTAATAATTTTCTTTTTTTGATAGAAAGAAAACTGGCATTTCACAAATAGTAAATCCTGCTATTTGCAAATGAACTTTTTAAAAAAAATGCATCAGTTAATAAAAGTCTCTGTCATTTAGACAAATGCAAACTCAAGTGAATAAGGATGCCAATTACCAGTATAATTTTGAAAGAAAGGTATTCAGAGCTAATTGTGTGCTTCACTTGGATAGCCAGTCTCTATCACTTTGAGTTTGCAGTGGTATCTTCTATCCAACCAACAGTATTATAGCTTTCTTATGGAATTTTCTCATTTGAAAAAACTAAAGCCCTACTAAAAGAAAATCTAGCCTCCCCAAATTAAATCTGTCGGTTACTTTTTCATGCCACTCCATCGTGGCCAGAAGAACAGTCAGGAGGACTGGAAGGCTTAACAGAACCTTGCTGAGGACGGTTGGGAAATGGCTAATTCTGTGCGCATGTATGGTCCTGGTGGGCAAATTGCTTATTACTTATTTTGGCAATGCAAACAGCCTGATGGTGCTCCCATGAGAGTGAGTGCTGTGTGAGAGCTGAATAACCTTGCCTATACTCATGTACTCCTCAGGCGGGAGCCTTGAATCCACAGAGCACTGATGGATCCACAGAGCACTGATGGATCCATGTTGCTTTCTCCAGCCCTTTGCACTGCTCAGGTGATAAAGTGCCATATGCCACACTGACCGTGGAAGGATATCCAAAATGGCTTACGTGATCCAGCCTGTGATGCAAAAAGCTTTCTGTGGGAATGGATAATGCCCACACATGGGCAGAATATCATCTTAACCTCTGCATATTTTACAGCACAGAATGTCAAATGCACATGCCACTGTGTAGACCGAATGAAAAGAGACATTGCCTGATTTTGGAAACAATTTGATTTCCATCTACTGATCACAGATTCATGGATTTAAAAGGCCAGAGGGACTGTCGTGATCATTTTGTCTAACCTCTTGTATCACACAGGCCAGAGAACCTCGCCCATTAATATCTGCCCCAAGACCATAACTCCTGCTGCTTGTGTGAACACAGTCCTTTTGGAGACAGGCTGTTTCCGTGCCCAGTCCCATGACTGCAAGTAAGCAAGAACTGGGCAATTTTGCGCAAATGCTGTAACCATCTAGTGGGGGATATAATTCTTTTTCTGGGGTTTGTTTGAAACTTCTGAATGGTTTTGCCGTCATCTCTGACAAATGAAGTCCTGCACTTAGTCTGTCAGCAATTAAAAGCACAGCAATACTTGTTGCTCTAACACCAACCTAACCCTTGGCCTCTGCCAACGAAGGTGCCAGCTTGGGTGGCAGTTCCTGTAGTATGGAGAGTTTTCAGCTCCAAACTGGACAGACAAGTTAATTCCCTTCACATGGTCCACTGAACAGCCATCAGGTGGTGATAAATTTCAGCTGTTGTTCACCTGCACTGGGTTCACTTTTGTGATTGTAAGTAACTGAAATATTGTAATGTTCTACACTGAGCTTTACTGTTGTTATTTTATAACAATTCATTCCCCCTTTTAAATTGTAAGCATAATTTACCATGCTAGATACTTATTTAAAATAGAATGAAGATATAATTTAGCATATGACACGGTATGCTTGCATTATTTCGCAGAAGCATCAAGAATAGTTAGTCCCTGTCTTTAAAAGTTTAAAATCTAAACTGCATACGGTATGCCATGGTAAAGATCTTGTGGTATATTATCTGAAATAACTCTGAAGGTAACTCCTGTCACTACGCTTTGATACTTTCCTTGCATTTCCTGTAAATTAATCTTTAGTTTCCAACCGTTAATCTATGGAACTTCAATATACAACATAAATGGGACCTTTTAAAAATAGCACAGCAATATAATGAATTAAAATGACAGTAAAGAAAAAAAGTCTTATCGTTGTGCCAAAAATCAGTTCAATGTGCTGGCTTAGTCTTTTTTAAATGAAATTGAATTGATGAAGGTAAATGCAGTTCTTGCACAGAAAAATGTGTATGATAAATATTTATGTGGTCAGCACTTTAGAAATAACATATATTCACCATATACATCTGTATGATCAAAACTTGGGATATCTTTATTATTTTTACGTAGGATGCGAACAAGCATAAGACTGTAGTGAAGGAAAAAGAGAATAATTTTGTCCCATATAAAGCCGTATTTATTAAAGGCAACAGCATACTGTTACCCCTTTTGTCCGAAAGTTTAGTTCATTTTCAGGGATGTGACTCTATTTAATTAGAACTAGAAATTGTCAGTAGAGTCATTATCTTTGCTGATAATTTATTAGTTGTGTATTTTACACAAAGAATGCACCATATCCATACATTTACATGCAGGAGGATTCAAACAAGTGATATTACTTTATCTTCTGAACCCTCTACTACTTAGCAATCAGCCCAGAAATCTCTCTGAAGACTTTTCTCAAGGCCACGGAGCATGTTCCCACTGCTTCTTTAAGCTGTCTCTGTATTATCTGCTGCTTCTTTTTCAGTTTCTTTTTTTCTCTTTTGCTAAAACATTACTCAGCAAAATCTTCCTGACCGTCGCTGCTTTTGTTTTGAGGAGTAGCTGTAGTATTTTACCTAACTGTTGCCTTATGCTTCATCACTTGATTTCCATGTCGATTATTTTTCAACTGCTGTAAGCAACAGCAGTGTTATGTCCTAAGATTTTCAATGAAGCTCGAGAGGCATAATATTAATATTTAAACTTTGTTCACCACTTTTAACACTGTGCTTATGAAAGACACTGGAGAAAAAAGAAATGAGAAACAGCTCTAGAAAATATGGCACAAAACGAATACCACACAGAACCTAACACAGCAATTTCTCTCTGTACCTATTCATGGTTTCACTTTATTCACCACTGTTCCCAAATAATTGTTAGCCGGACGACTTTAGCAAAAAGGAATTACTCGGTGTCGTCTAATATCAGTGCTCACAGGCATAGGTACTAGCCCTCACAAATCCTAATGGCTTCTTTCACAACAGAAAGCCATAGGATGGACCCTTGGCCTATGGGTGCTGTTTATTTGCTTAGCTGGGTTTCTTTATTACTAGAATCCCCCATGGGATTTTGTTTTATTCATGTCACAGCTGTCCAGCCCAGGTGCAGATGTCGTATTTAGGCTCTGATGCTGCAGTGAGTTCAAGTCGACAAGTTTTGGCAGAATCTGGCAATAGTTCCCAGCAAAAAAATATGTGTGGGAGGACCTTTCTTTGCTCCTGTGAACGGGTTCAGGGATCTGCCTGTGTGTGGGCAGGGGGCATGCATTTGTAGGAATTAGGAAAATAAGGTAAATTACAGCCCAAAGACGGTGTTAATTGCCTCAATACAATAAAACTGTGAGTCTGTAATCTTCAGTGCTTAAAAAGGTCTCACCTTGAATCAGTGGCGCAGTGGTAGCTAAATAACTGCTTCTCCTAAAAGTCAATGTTGGAAGGAATTAACCTAAATTTTACTGTCTAAAAACCATCTATTCTATACCTGGGCACAGCAGAGAGGAAGATTCCCTCAGCAATGACACATTTCACTGTCCATAGTGCCTGTAACACTCCCTTATATCCTAATATACTAGCTAAGACTAGATGCTTACCTTTAAGAAGATAAGGTGAGCTGTATCCCAGCGTTGCTGTATATTTACATGGCAGTCACAGAAAAAAGCTTGCTTGGGTAACACAAGCAGTCTGCCAGTAGTCTACATGCGATGCACATTTCTGATATTCTGAATCTGAACACTTAGAGGGGTAAAATTCTACTTACCTTGGATGTGAGGCTTTGCACAGGAGTACTGTGGCTTAAAGCCACTGCTATTTGTTGCAATGACAGGGAACGATTCTGCGATCCGTATTAATCTGAAAATATTGCCTTTGATGTTGGTTGCTAGTTGCTATATCTGAGGTAACAACTAACTTAGAAATAACAGGTGACTGTGGGCAAAAGCTAGGAGGAATACTTTACAGTAAAGTATTCGTTACTCTATTCTTTCCATACTATTTCACGTGACTGATTCTAATTTTGCCAGTATTTTAGGGTTAGCACCTATTAAAATCTACTGCAAGGCTTTTCTCCATGTTCTTATAGCAGCTCTGAAGTTATTTGTTTGCAATCATAAGAATTGGCAAAAGGAGGAGGGCAGCAGGCATCAGAGCTGATATGTGAAGTGTCAATCAGCTTTTGGATCATCATTTTCTATGACAGCAGTGGGAAGGAAGAAGAATGGAGGTTGCAAATTTATTTTAATGTGTCCTGCAACCTTGTGATTGATTAGAGGAAAAACAGATTGTTTCATCCTTTTTCCACAATTGGATTTTCTGGTTAAATCCAGAACTGCCGAAGTGCAATAAAACACTCTAGTGAAAGCAGTAATCTCCCTAAATCTTCAAATTCCCCCCACCCCACCCCCTACCTCATTTCATACACAAACACAGAACAAAATGATGCAGAAAAGCAGAAAAACTGATTACCATCAGCAGAGTTTCATTTTTAATGTATTAGACCTTTAATCTTTTCTTAAGTGTTGGCCATTAACATTATTAAACTACTTCCCCTCCTCCTGCCAATGTATATTTTTTGAATGAATTGACTAGGGTATTTAAAAAATGTTACCACATTATTTCCACAGCTCTGCTGGTGTGTTTTTCAGTGTAAATTTTGCATTGTTTAATGAGGTTATCTTGTCACTTTTCTGCAAAGGCAGCGGCTCCCGTAAGCTGCAGAAACAGCTGCAGAAACAGCTTCTGCCCTCAGTTCTCACCAGGAATCCCGGGGGTTCAGGGAAGTCCTCTGGGTGAAGAGGAAAGACAGACAGACCGCTGCTCTCTCTGAAGTCAACTGCTGGGAGTGGGTGCACAGGCTTTTCGGAGCTACCTTTTACTCCTCTTTCAGGCCCATGAATTTAGTGAAGATTGGTCTTAAGAATGTCCACAACCAGTAGGTTAACTACCGCTTAAATAAACATTATGACAGCTATGAACATAATTATTTACACACTTCTGAAAGGACTACAGCTCTGCAGGCTCCATAGGGGTGGTAGCAAACAGCAGGAGGCTAGGCAGGTCCTTTTGTTTGCAGGATAACTAAAATGACTGGCAAAGATGTCCCAAAGTGGTGAGGGGTCTCAGGAGACCCTCCTGAGAGGTCTCAGGGAAGCACTGGTTTTTTGGAAGGGCAGAGGACCTGCCTTTTGTATATCAGACTGCCTGAAGGAATCTCTGTGGTGGAGCTACCCCAAATAATTTGTAACATTTGAAAATACTGAACATTAATAAACCTAATACTATTGATCCCAAATTAAGTGTTCTCCTGTATATTAGTGAGGTCGAGGTTCTCTCACTATATTTAAGAGCAAGCGATAAGGTTTTCTTCAGCTTTTCATTTAGTATAAATCTAGTGACTATGACTGACGGAATTAATAATGCAGTCTTGAAATATGAATCATGGAAAATGAGTAAGATAAATTCTTTTACTAAATAGGCCATACACTGACCACAGTGACTTCTGCTCTATGCTGTCTGCTCTCCCTGGAGAGCAGTGACTAAGAACTGGGTGCTGTGGGAAAAATGTTCGAGTGTAGCAGCTGAGTTTCTGGATGTTGTGATCTGATCTTGTGAACACTTAAGCAAATGAGTAACTTCCCATGTTTTAGCAGTCCCACTGACCAGAAGTCACTCCTCCCTTTTATGTTTGCAAACTCAGGGGCATATAAAAACTCAGCTTTCTCTACAGACAAAATTTAGTCATTTACTTTTCATTTGTAACTGTCAGTTTATCTTTAATTTCACTCAAAACAAGCCATGCTCATATTTAAGCGGGATCTGAGAGTGTGCCACATCAGTACCTTGAAAATTAGCCAACCCAGCTAACATAGTGTATGAGTTACAGTAAGTACACATGAAAAGTTGCATCGGTCATTTCTTTTGAGCAAGTTCGCCAACTTGGCCCATCTTCCTGAATAGTTCACTTGTTTGATACAAGCAATGAAAGACATTCCACTTATCTTAATTGCTTTACTCGTGTCTTCCATATTCCTGTAATGGTTCTTGATTGTTCAGCCTTAGAAATTAAATGTATTGTCTGCTATTATTTCCACAGCTACCACGTACGAGCAGTTAGGTGGTATCATTGATAGATATATGCTAGCCTTTCCTTTTTAAAAGTCTGAAATTCAGCTTTTGTATTAGATTAAAAGTACAAGCAATGTTCATTGGATTAGTTTAGCTCCCGGCTGGCTCCAGTAACAATGCAACCAAACCAAACTGGCAGGGCAATCAGTTATGACTAGCTGTATTTGTAACTGCAGTTCTTGTGCATAACTCGCGTGTAGGTAACCATGTACGTGATTGGAGAAAGTTTACGTGCAGTTAAAGCAGTTGCTTTCTCTTCATATGAACGACTTTGTTTTAGACATTTCTATAGCAGGCAGGCATAGCTAGTAAAGTTACGCAAAGGCAAAAAAGACCAGGTGATTTAGATATTGTTACAAAAAGCCCCCCAGTAACCCACATGAAAGTAGATCATGTTTGCTCAGGCAAACATGCAAAAGCTAGGAACCACCAGAATCCATGTTGTCCATATAACCTTAATATGGCTGTCTATATATATGCCTAAATTCCTTGGCCCTTGGTATCTGAGTGGGGCGTGAATCAGAGTTGAGTAAGACAGAGGAATTTTGATTTTAAAACCCTCCTCAGATAGAGGTTTGCTAGGACAGTTTTACAGGATTAAAACAGGTCATGGCCACCCTCCCCGCCTTTGTGTTTGGAGACACCTGCCTTATTTTAGATTATTTGTTTCAGAAGAGGAATACTTCAAGCATCTACAGTTCTGGTCCTGCTTGGTGGAAGTTTGGTGATATTGAAAAACAAGACAACATTGGGATTTATAATGGAAGGCTTGTGGCACCCACGGTGACACAATGATCTGGAAGAATTTCTGTCGGGAGTTGTGGTCATTTGTGTGTTTCTGTGCCAGACTGCTCTGAGAGTGAAGCTTATGGATGGGTTTTCCAGCTGTTCGCTCTCTTCTGCTTCCTTTGAGCCACAGTTTTTTAAGCGCTCAGTTGTGCTCTCTATGTGGCTATGCTTGATATTGTTCTTTTTTTCCTCTCAGTTTATTTTAAAAAAAAAGGATGATTTCACTGTTTGGGTTCAGAGAGTGTCTCCACAAAGAGTTGCAACACCTCGGCTGAGGGGCTGGTAAATCATGGTGGTTGTTGACATAGCAGATGTGGGACAAGGGGAGATCAGGAACCTGTTAAGCTGGCTTTCCTGCTGGAAAAATTATAATGTGGAACAACCCATTCATTTTTACTTGTGCTCTCACCTGTAACTTTAATTTACATCTCCAAAGATATAGTACTGTGCTGCTACTTGAATAGCAGTCTCTCATCTAGCTCATGAGCACATTTTAACCAGACATCACCTTATCTGCAGGCAATCCGGTATTTCTTACCATTACCCTGCTCTCTCAGAAAGTGGCTGCGAGTCGTGAAGGCAGAGAGAAACCAGTACATTGCTTCCTGCTGATCAGATCTCAGTAAGAATTAACAGACCTTAGAAGAATTTCCCAGCAGACCTCAGCAGAGATTAATTAAGTACCCCTTCTCCACTGGATTAACCAAAACATACTGTTTCATTTAGTAATGAGAACTTCTTCGATACGCAGACCAGGTGCTGCATCCTTGTCCTTGCCTGGCCCTGGGCCCTGCTGAGCCTGGCACTGTCCTGACCCCATCTCCATCCTGTCCCCATCCCATCCCAGGGGCTGCCTTCCTGCCTGGGCTGCACCCCACGGTGCCAGAGAATGGCCCGGCTGTGGCCAACACTGGTCAATGTCCCCAGCCCAGCCTGTCTTGCCTTGCTGGGGTAGGGAGGGAGGGCATCACACTGTCCTGGTGGTCCCATGGCCCCCAGCCTCGCCGGGGTGTCCTGGTGATACCTCCTGATCTGGCTCCCTGGCCCCCAGGGCAAAGCCTTGCACCAAGTGAGCCCTCTTATGTCCCATTTCATTTACAGGCTAATCAATTTTGCTTTAAGGACAAACTGAGGCTGACGCACCAATGACACAACATTAGCTTCTCGAAACCCCTTCTACAGGTAATATTTCCTGTGACTGATATCTGCTGTAAAAATGGGCATGGAGCTGAAACAGTCTGACCGCAGGACCTGGGAAGGAGTCTCAGCACATGCTGAAAACAGTGAGCAGTTCTGTACATGACACTTGCCAGCCTTTGCAAGGCAAAAAAAATCAAAGCATTTGGCCTGAGGACTTCTTAGAGTCATAGGAGCTTCCTAGGAGCTGCACAGGTACCCTGACTCCCCATCCTCGTGTCCCTGAGGCCGCAGACATCGATCCTCTCCTTGATTCCCAGTGCCACAGCTGCATCTTCTTCTCTCCCAATTCTCCCTCTGGGCAGAAGCCAGCACAGAAAGCAAACTAGAGGAATAACTTAAGTTTTGACTCCCTTTTCTGCTGAGTTCCTAGCAGGGAGCCCTGCATGGCAAAATGTTTCCTTAAACTCAGTTAACCCTTTCTAGCCAAGTTTGGAGCACACAATGTCGCTACCAGGAGACTTTCATGAGGAGGTGAAAAGAGGGCAGATGGCTTCTCTCTGAGGCTTTACCTTTCCTTTTGGCTTCTATTCATCCTCATCTGTCTCACAGCGTAAGGGAACACAGAGGTCTCCAAACAGCCTACCTAGAAAATTCACTGTTGTGCACTGGAAACTGGAGAAAAGAATGCCTGATCCATCCTTGCACCGCTGCCGAGCCGAGGGCAATGTAACACCATGGAAATCAGCTGGGATAAAGCTGGAATAGGGCTACAGTGGATCAACACAAGAGAATTAACGGTCACATCGTTATATCTATACTTGAGGCCCTTGTGCATTGAAAGCACTCCTGGTGCTGCACAGCAGCAGCATCACACTTGTAAGCGCCAATAAAACACACCTCTTTGCACAGCATGACCTGCTTAGGACAAAAAAAATACAGCTACCCAGTATTGTGTAAGCCTGGTTTTCTTTTTCAGAGCTGCGAGCTTGTAACATATCGCCACTGACTGTCTTTATTCAACAAGAATAATGTCAAATGCTCTTCTGACAGAAAAAAATGCAGACTTTGACCACACATTAACCCCATTAGTATGGTGTTAACTTTTGACTTTAATTCTGGCACAGTGTTAGGGATATTTAAAAGCAGAACAAAATGAAAGGAAATGTTAAACACATTCCTCTCTCTCTTGAAAACTGGAATGATAATTTAATGCTAATGTCATGAGATGGCTGAAAGGGTTTCATGTCTCTGTGTCTTGCACAGAGTGTTACTGGAGGTAACCTGGGCAACTTGCAAACAGCAGCTGAAAAGAAGAAACATGCAACACAGCTTTTAAAAGTAATTGCATGTGTACTTTACCCCGTGAAGTCATTTCAGGTGCGTATCCTATGAGGAGTAAAGTTATTACTTCAGTAACACATTCATGATTTGATGAAAATATAATGCTGATCAAAATGATACAATAAAAAAAATCTCATTAATCATTAAATTTCCTGTATTGTAATTTATGCCAGCACTTTATATACAAAGAAATCTTTCTTAATAAACATTTGTTAGGGGTGTAAACCTCCTAAAGAGGTGCAATTTTGGTCTTTGAAAGGCTACATACACTGCCTCCAGGGGTTTAATATTTGGCATAATGCAATTTGCAGCTTCAGCTGCAAAAAGTGTCAGAGAAAATTAGGGGCCATAAATTACTAATTACATAAAACTTACAATAGCCAAATGATAGTTGCTTCCAACAGTGAGATTACTATAACAAAAGCCAATACTCTGATTTCCCAAGATTGCAAGATTGTAGATGGATAAACATGAGGCATACAAAGAGAGATGTGCTCAGCTCTCTCTTAAGGTAAACCTGAATTTTATTTTTCAATGGTTGCATATATTTACTGAAGGAGAAATGTGGAGTCAGCTACAATTGCATGAAGAAACCGTTATATCCTATGGATAGTAAACTCCAAGTATGCCCCAGGGGAAGTTACCTACAGATCTCTCATTATCACAGCACTTTGCGTCTCTGGTGACTTTTGTCATGGTAAGCAGATTGCAGAGGAGTGAGTGCAGGATGAAAAAATCAAAGTACACGAGCATATTTTACGAGATACCCACACTTCATCTACTTCAGTGAAGCACAGGAACGAGCAATCTTAACTCTTCTGTAGCTCTAGTTATTTGTTCTTCCCACATTGGTTATACCTAGTTTTGACAGGATTACCCCACTGTGTGTATTTGTAAGTACTACAAAAATGTAAAAAGATGATCCATACCCAAGATTTTCTCATTTCCCTTAGTAATTGAATGGTGGAGCATGAGGTTGAATTCTTTAAATAATGTACACACAGCCAACACATCCAGTAGAAGGACAGATGAGGCAGTCCAGCTCTCTGAGACCTTTGATGAGATATGAGAATGTTTCCATTGATTACTGAGCTAATCACACCTTGGTCATACCTTCTGGTCTGTGCTGAAAGCCACGCAGAGGGCATCTCCACGTTACAGTGTACTGAGGCACCGATGGCTTGTCTCTGCATGTTGCTGAAGGCTAAGCTCAACTGCTTCTACAGGAAGGGCAAGTCGTCTGCATGGACATGCTAAGACTGAAGGTTTTTAGATCAGTAGGGCCTCCTTCATGTTAAAGGAGAATCTAGCCACCTTTTTTTTCCCCCTTTTTTTTTTATTGTATGAAGAGAAGCATTTGTTTGAGCTTTACATGCATTAGGAGCAGATTATGTTATCTGGATGCTAAAATTAATGCAGTTCTTTGCTGTCAGCCAACATAAAATGTATTGCTTGGGATTTCTCTGAAGTTTCACATCACATTTGTTGTAAATTATTTTAACTAACAGGGATGAGAAACGTGGTATAATGCAGCGCAAGAATTTTAGCTGAGATAAAAAAAGGTTTTTTACAGAATTTGTTACAGTAGTATAATTTATACTTTACTAAATGAAATATTAGGCTATATTCAGACTATCATTGCATTAGACATTGTAGAGATATACCATAACTGATTATCTGTGTCTCAGAGTTATGATCTAAGAGCCTTAACAGAAAAAAGCAGCAGAAGAGAGAAAAGGGTGACAAAAATATCGCCACAGCTAAAGTTCATAGCCAAGCATTAAAAGCAAGTATCTCACCATTTCTCATGTTGTCCTCTCTTCATCGGTGCTAGATCAAACAATGTGATGAGCAAGAATTTCCTCTGCTCCCTTTCTGCACCAGGTGCTACCAGCCCAAGAAAGGCCGTGGCCAACTCGCCATTCATCTGCACTCATGAAACGTGCCAGGCTGAAAGCTGAGGGTGCTTCCTATATGCAAACCAGCAAACTTCATTGTAGGTGGTTTTTTTTTTCTGTCAAGAACTTCTGCTGCACTTACTTTCAAAGACCAAACATCAAAATCCATCACTTAATATCCAAAACATCACAAAGGAAATTTAGAAACTAAACCAGTGTGTATATTTTTTTTTATTGGTTTAGAAATGCAGCTAGTCCAGCTTCTCAGTTCTTTGGAAATCCCAAGATAGCGAATGTTGACTACGGCAGAAACACTGTGCAAGGTGTTAATCCCTAATATGGGCACCTCTCTTAAGGGCTAAGGAAAATGGCTGTAGTAATTGGATGTGGTAAAAACAGTAAACATGGTATAAGTTGCAGCTATCTTTCTGGAAGTCATGTGTTTCCTCTTTATTTTCCCTAGCTTTTCTGTTACTTCCTTGCATTTAAAAGAGGAACAAGTAAATATTATTTAGGATTCATATAGCAAATAAAAGGCATTGTGGTTAAAACCTCTAGATAAATACATGTTCTAGAAATGTGTCCACATAAAAGCAGACAGTTCTTACAAATCTTCCATATGATTGTTTAATCCTAATATTTTTTCTCTATAAGGTTAATATTTTATTCCATTTTACCTCCCATAAATTCTTGAGAAGCACACCATAAAAAAGTGACAAGAGGTATCTGATTTCCTACTAAGAAGTCAGGGAAGTCATTGCAGGTCCATTGAGTTAGCTCCCAAGCACTGATTTTCTAATCATATTTGGAAGCATATCTTCATTCTCTTCATTAGCGTGAGTAATTAGTAATTAGTAGGAGTATGCAGCCTCAAAGAAGGTGGTGCAGAGGACTAGGCTTTCCAGCCTTTAACCGTCTGGAGATCCCCCTCAGTGCAAACAAAAATACTGATTAATGCAGTCTCCCTTCTGAGTTCCTCTGCCCTCTTTTCCACAAACACTTTTCATCAGACTCTGAATCCACAGTTTCCCCAGCTAGTCACAGCCATGCCCCTTCCGCAGCAGAACACTACTCGCATTGAGCGCAGGTCAATCTCCTCGCAATAAATGTGTCATGACCCGCTGCTGGTAGCCCCCTGCACCCTGACACGGAGCCTCTCCTGGTCCCAGGAGCTCTCAAGCAGCCCCAGGCTGTGGCACGGTACAATGCCTTGTCATCATCATGTTTATGCCTTCACAACGGGACACTGCTTAGTAGGGATGCTGCTGATTCTTCAGCTCAATGTGCTCTTAATCACAACACATAGGCCCATTCTCCTCCAAAATGCCAGTGTATGAACAGAAACTATAAATAAAGGCAATGCAATAAGTGGAAAGCAGCATTTATTTTCTCTAGTTTTTTCTCTTTTTTCCTGCTCTTTTATTACTTCTCACCAGGTACTCCCTATTCCATCTCTACTCCCAAGCTCTTTCATCTCTTTCCTATATCTTTTCTCCCTCAAAGATGCCCATTTTGTATGAAATACTACTGTAAAAAGTGTTGTCCCGTAAAAATAATTCAGGGGAGCTTCCTACTAGTCTGTGGATCAGTTTCCAGGGAGCTATGTTTATATTACAACTGATTAGGAGACAACTTACCAGTACGAAAAAGAGTCTGGCAGCCATCAAAGAAAGTCAAAGAAACCATTTTAGAGAGCTGAAGAAGAAATAATACTGCATTGGTTTCCCGAATGAGATGAGATTCCACAGGCTGGAGGAGCGCCACATGCAGGAGGGAGAGAAGAAAAGAAAGAACCTGGAAAATTCGGGCCCCAGCCTAAAGAGTTCACCAGAAAACGAGGAAATGGTGGCAAGAGGATACATAGACAACCTGCATTATTTTATCTAGATTTATTGTCTGTCTCTCGTGGTACTAAAAGAGCACTTTATGTGCTATGTAGCCACAGAGAGGTTAAAGCAAACTCAAATTGCTCATGTGGCTGGAGATTTGGGAAAGGGAAGTCCTAGGTTTAGCACTACTTCATGAGATTCTACTCATGCAGGCTACCCGTACCAAGAAGCTGCACATTGGAGAAGGCAAGGAAAGAGTGGGATGGACTTCACCCAAATCAAAGACACCTTTCAAGTGCATCGGTCCCACATGTGAAACTAAAATGCAGACATCTACTTACACAGCCTCTCCTTATTTCTTTCTTGCCTTCTACAACCAGCTTTGTCCAACTTGAGGGAGAAATGTGTTGGTTATTCACCGTGAATGGCCTTTTCCTTGGGTGGATCTCACATGTCTGGGTTCTCAGGCTGCAGGTGGATGATCCTATCACTGAGCTGCTTTGCCCTGTGCCTGCTAATTGGAGTCCATAGTGAAACTCAGTGGAAGTTCAGAGTGGCTGAGATGCACTCAGACCCACTCGTGTGTGAGTGATTGCTGGCCCTACTAAGGTCAGAAGCAAAAAGTAGGTCAGTCAGTAGTGTACAAATGGTACTCAAAAACTGGAACCTGCTATGGGCTCATTTAGCATTTTGAATAAGCTTCTAGTTAGCAACAGTTTAAACCTTTAAGCCCATTGTAGACATACTGAAAAAATCTTTATACCACATTGTTCTTTCCAGTTCTTTCTCAGTATATTGCTTTCCAACAACCTCCAACCACAAAAATCTGTTTTCCTGCTGATATTTTATAGACATGCATTTCTGACTTTTCAAATCCAGTGCTGACCAAGTGTCCTTTTCTTGCCAGAGTGAACCACCAGGGCTCATGCATGCAGCTTCACAGAGTCCCAGCTGATGTCAGACCCCCTCAGATGTGTCTGTGTACAGGATGGAAAGCCAAACCCTTTAACCTCAAGAGTGCTCTTGCATGAATTAGAGGTTTGTGCGTCTGACTTCTTCTTCATTCCAGTAGGCCAAGTTGATCTAGCTGATCAAAACTGGCAACTCCTTTGCTGAGTATCTTTATGACTATAGTTATTTACCACTTAATGTTTCTTCTGCCAGATTTGTCTCCATATGACCACCCTTCATGCCAACACGAGATACTTTGTTAGGAATTCATAAGTACTGCAGCCAATACATTCCTAAATCCAGCCACACTACTTCTATAATTCTTGTCTATTTAACATCCACTGTTGTACTTCACATCCATATCTAAGCTCTGCCTTGCCATTATCGTTACCTTGATAGTAATTTTTTATTAATATCCTATGAACATTGCTTAGCATGATTTCCTTGTTCTCTCTTGCCCCTATACATTATCTGTTGTCAGATATTTGCCATAAACTGCTTGCATCATAAAGTAAATTTTTGCCTGTTTTTTGACGTATAAACTTGAGAGAATCCTTTTTCATACCCATAGAAATAGCAAAATTAGTTACAAATCAGTACCAGTTCTGGTTTTTGGTCATAAAGCAGTAGCTGAACCAATTGATGTGGCTAGTATTAAACTGTCTTAGTGCTTGTTGGAAACTCGCGTGAAGAGGTTCAAATGCGAAGTAACATCTGATATCAATTATACAACACTAAAGATTTTCCTATTTGGACTAATGAGCAGATTTTCTCAACATTCTTGCGTATCATCTTTCATAATGAAGCCATCTTTATTACATTGCATCTGGCCAACGATTTCTGAGACATCCTGATCTTTTTTTATTCATTGCTCATCACTTTATTTTCACTCTGACAATACTTATTTTTCATTCCTGAAACATAGCCATGCTCAAAATTTAATACACAAATTTGTTCCCACCTTTAATTCTTAAATACTTTGGTGTCTTAGTATTCTACAAGGTACACAACAAACCTGATTCTCAATTATGCTAAGGCTTTTTTTTTTTTTCAAACACTCTTCTATCTAAAAGGATCTTAAACTTTATGGAAACAGCCCCTTGAGAGTAACTCTTGCCCTGTAAGCAGCACAAGAGCTCTAACTCCCTGGCCCTACTGTCAGAGGGGAAGAGCGGAAATACGAAGACAGGAATTTGTTGGGCCGTACAAGTTCTTTGCTTTGCATGACTGTTAGTAGGTCATGGGAATCAGAGCCCTTGGGTGCCTCAAATTCATGGCACAAGCATATCCACCTAAGTGCAGAAAGTACAAATGTTTCACACTGAGAAACATGCACATGTTGCTGTCAGGTCCCAAGTTAGCTGCTGCAGACATTCCTTATTATTATTATGGTTTTTTGAAAAGCTGTCATTTGTGGGGTAATTTTCCTATGCGTGAAACTGTCAACACAGAGGTAGACAGGTTTTGTGTTCTGAAAACATGACAAGGCCTGCATTTGTTTCTCACATTGGCTTGGTGGGTGTAATGCATCCAAGGCATTCAGAATACATTTAGTACACCATTATTTTCTAAAAAGCAATCATAGTCCTTAATGTCTAATGAGAAATGACAAACTTATGATTTAAGTTATGCCCGGGTTTGTTTCTGTGACTACAGCTGTTTTAAGGATCTGAATGTGATGTACATTTATTTTCTGTTGTTTTCAAACTCTTTAATTTGGAAGCACTTTTGCCAAACTTTACAATTTGTATGGCTATTGTGTGTTTTGCCAGTAAGCCTGGCTTAAAAGACCATCACCCTAACAAAAAATCTACAGACATAACAAATTTTAAACATAGAGATTTGTCTTGGCTGCTCTATCATATTCCCTTTGGTCCTATTTGGATTCTTTTCTAGCTGAGAATAGTACTGTCATGCATCCAAATACCATGATGGTAGGTGCATACAAATCTTTTAAATGAAAATAACCAATACATGTAGTCAGTGGTAGAAAAATATTGAATAAAGATGATATGCTTTGGCCAAAGATCACAGGAAAATTTCTAATGAAATGTTATGTGGTTTCTAAGATCAGTGAAAAACAGGGCTTGGGGGTTAGAGTTTGGGGGTTTTTTTGGTTTAAAATTTTGCTTAAAGGATGGGTACGCAGCTGCCAAGACAGAGCTTACAGTCTGTGGGCAGACAAATCAGTATGGCTGAGATTGGAACCTGTTGGTCTATAGCACTGACATGTTTCAAAGCAGTATTATTCTATCCCCCAACAGAGTAATTAATATTACGTATAAAACAAGCAAACAAAAATTCAAAGCCTACTTCTCTTAACGTCCTATCCCCTTCAATCCTACAGAACCAGACTTGAAGCTTATGAGATGATAGAATTACTATTTCCCAAGCAAATTCTGCTTTGACCTGTAAGCTACCCAGTACAGGGGATCCTGCTGTCAGAAATAAGATCAAAAATCTCAAACACATTTTTCAAATAGTACCAGAATGCATATGCACTAGAGAGGCAAACTGTGATTGCACAGCCAACCTTGATTGTGTCATTTTCTAACTTTTGAGTACTTTACTTTGCAGCTTCAATTTTAATTATAGTTAAATTATATAATTTGGATGTGTTATTTCTTAGGAATATTTTAAGGTCAGGTTAAAATTAATTATAATTGGTATATATGATGTACATGTGCAAGAAAAAAGCTTCTTTAATATTTTTTGCTCAGGTGTAGCAAAGGAGAGTTTTAGGGAAAAAAGACACTTCTAAAGCTCGAGGGTGTTTCTTTCGCAGTATATCAAAGCCTTACAGCAAATAGTGAAGCTGTGAGAGATTCATAATGGAAAAATCACAAGACTCCTTTATCACAGAGAGTATTAACTAACCTAACTACTAGGGAGGATACCGGTTTCTCTGAAATAGTGCTATGGAAGATACCTGCATTACTTGAGGAAAGAATAGCAGCTTAGTACACGTTACGCTTATGAAAAAATTACTGAAAGCTTCTAAAAGTCAGGTGTCCGTTCTGCTGGGAGGAGAAAGCCCTGGCAGCTCTTGCAGCAGCCCTTAACAGCCATGGCTCCATGATACTGGTGTCAGAGCCTTAACCTACTGGATCACCAGGCAAGGCAGATTTCAGCCACTTTAGAAATCAGTATGAGGCACAGCCAAATTAGCAAAAGCATGCAGTGGAGATTTTCTGCCAGCACATGTCACTGGTATCCTAGACAGCTCCCGGCTTGTCTGCCCTGCGCATACCAGGACACCAGCCCTGCCCACACAGCAGGAATATTTTGGGGCAGTTCACTTAGGCAGGGCCAGCTTTCCATTTCCAAGGTCGACTGGTGACCCAGGAAATAGCTTCATAAAAAGTACCATGCCACTGGCAGGCCAAAATGCCCCAGGAATCTTGGCATTACAAGTACCATGTGCTATTTTTGCCTCTTCCTTGAGCAACAGAAATAGCAGCAACAGCGTGTATCCATGCCCGGCAGGACCGGGCAAATGACACGGCTGTGTCCAGGCTGGGCATCAGCTTTCTGTTCACCACAGATTGTGTAGAGAAAGCTGGAGGCAAGAGGCAGAAAATGGGAAGCACGGACCAACAAAATAGTTGCGGCACACACAGATGTGTTCTGCAAAAACTTCTCCAAGTCAAGGAAAGGAAATGTTAAGCTTTTTCCGGCAGAGCTGATGTGTATAGGTGTCCAGTACAGCTGGTTTTGGCCTGGGGCTTGGTTCTGGCTCGGCTGCAATGGCATCTGCTGTAATTGCTGCATGTAGATATAATGGCCAAGCTCTGATGCCCATGTCCAAAAGGAAAGAGATGCTATAAGCATTCTGGAGCCTGTGTTGAAGGATAGGCAAGAACTTTGGGTGAAAAATGCATGAGGATGGAGGGGCAAAAAAGCTTGTGACCTTATTGTGGCCATGCTGATAGAAAGAGGTAGCGTGACAGTGTCTTTTCAGCACACCAGTCCTGCCGGGATGAGTTTGTACTAGATAAGTTTTGTGGTATTTCTTTTATGATATTTATTATACGGTAGTAGAAAACCTAAAACTGAATTTATGGCTTAGGAGAACCATAGCTGTCATTGAGCTGTCAATGCTCAATGCCGCTTGCCTCCTGTATGTTGGACTGTGAACTGCCAATGGATGTTTGCTTTTGCATCCTTTGCTGTAAGTGATAAGTTGTCTGCAGGCTGGGGCTACAGCTGGGCTCCTATGTCTCAGACCACTGCAGCTAGACCTGGCAGAGGTCATCTGTATGATTTCTGCTCAAGCAATACAGTTTTTTAAGGAATCTCTTGTGTGGATCTGTTCCCATAAATATAAAAACCTAGCAAAAAGAGAAGTCAGAACGGCTCCAAATGAACTGCTCTCACTGAAGAGTAATCAACTCACCAATCCTGACCATAGGATCAAAGATACACATGTAGACTATTAATAGAGATATAAGTATATTAATATTGCTGAAAACAAGCAGAGACTATTCCTCCCAGATTTACAAAACAGAGCAGCTTAATTCTCAACTTTCTGAAGCGTAAATGCCTGGAAATTCCAAAATTAGAGATGTGAAAGTGGTGCGCAAAAATTTTAGAAGTGTTGCACAAATAGCAGTGTTTGTATGTCTTATTTCTGATCTAAATAATATTTAGCCATAAAGCAGGGCATCACCAAGTAGGACTAGAGAGAAGGTCATTGTAGGGCCATGAGGGATTTTGTCTTTGTAATACTGGTGGTAAGGAGACAACGTGACATACTGATCTCTACTTTATATGTTATGCCTTGTAGAAAGCCTGAGATGTTATAAAAGTTAGTGACCCGACAAGGCTTTCAGGAAAGAGTTAAGAGATATTTTTGCATGTCACATAGCCAACAGGGGACTTAAAGAAGGGACTCATTTTTCTCAAGAGTTAAGAAAATTGAAAGAGTTAAGAAAATCCCTGCCAAGGTGGACAGGAGAATCTCTTTTTGTTGCTTGTGCTGAGAGCTGTCTGGGTTGTTGACAGGTTTTGTTTGCTTCATGGTCATTTTCCTTTTCAGTTTTTTGTAGATCTAAAATTATTCATTTCCAGTCAAATTATACCTTTTTGAAAAACTCAAACAAAAATATTATAGTTGAATTTCTGATGTTGTTACCAACACTGCCCCCCAAAGAAGCAAAAAGACAACAACAAAAAACAAACTCAAAACTGAAAAAAAGGGAGAATTCTATAAAAAACTAGAGAAAGCAGTGGTGATCCTTATAATTAGTTACAACAGTTATAATAAGGATATATTCCTAACCATGTACACTATTCCCCAGTCTAGAAGTGATGTAGATTTAGATTCCTTTGCAAGCGGGTAGTAGAACTAGGATCTTCTTCTGTGCAGGATTTTCTAACTAGGAGGATACAGTGTGGGTTTATCTCAGTCTTTACTGTCCAAGCCATTCCATTTTACATGCAAAATGTAGACAATTTTTGGTCGAGTTACTCATTCTTTATCTTATTTTTTTTGTTACTCAAGTGGGATCACATACTGAAGTTTTAGCCCACCATGCAGTCATCTCCACAAGCACCGATTGTCCAGATCTGGGACCTGACCTGAGCAGCCTGAGCCCCCTTGTAGCCTGTGCACATTAGAATCATAGAATCATAGAATGTTTTGGGTTGGAAGGGACCCCTAGAGGTCATCTAGTCCAACCCCCCTGCAGTAAGCAGGGACACCGCTAACTAGATCAGGTTGCTCAGAGCCCCATCCAACCTGGCCTTCAATGTTTCCAGGGATGGGGCCTCCACCACCTCTATGGGCAACCCATTCCAGTGTTTCACCACCCTCGTTGTAAAGAATTTCCTCCTTATATCCAGTCTAAACCTACCCTGGTTTAGTTTAAAACCATTACCCCTTGTCCTGTCACAGCTGGCCCTACTAAAAAGATTATCCCCATCTTTCCTATAGGCCCCCTTTAGGTACTGAAAGGCCACAATCAGGTCTCCCCGCAGCCTTCTCTTCTCCAGGCTGAACAAGCCCAACTCTCTCAGCCTGTCCTCATAGCAGAGGTGCTCCAGCCCTCAGATCATTTTTGTAGCCCTCCTCTGGACCCGCTCCAACAGTTCCATGTCCTCTTTGTGCTGAGGGCTCCAGAGCTGGACACAGTACTCTAGGTGAGGTCTCACCAGAGCAGAGTAGAGGGGCAGAATCACCTCCCTCGACCTACTGGCCACGCTTCTCCTGATGCAGCCCAGAATACGGTTGGCCTTCTGGGCTGCCAGTGCACATTGCCGGCTCATGTCCAGCTTTTCATCCACCAGCACCCCCAAGTCCCTCTCGGCAGGGCTGCTCTCGATCCTTTCTTCCCCCAGCCTGTACTGATACTGGGGGTTACCCCGACCCAGGTGCATGACCTTGCACTTGGCCTTGTTGAACCTCATGAGGTTCACACAGGCCCACCTCTGCAGCCTGTCCAGGTCTCTCTGGATGACATCCCGTCCTTCTGGTGTGTCAACCGCACCACTCAGTTTGGTGTCATCCGCAAACTTGTTGAGGGTGCATTCGATCTTGCTGTCTAAGTCATTGATGAAAACATTAAACAGCACCGGTCCCAGTACGGACCCCTGAGGGACACCACTCGTCACCGGTCTCCATCTGGACATCGAGCCATTGACCACTATCCTCTGGATGCGGCCATCCAGCCAGTTCCTTATCCACCGAACAGTCCACCCATCAAATCCATAGCTCTCCAATTTAGAGAGAAGGATGTTGTGGGGGACCGTGTCAAAGGCTTTGCAGAAGTCCAGATAGATGATGTACATTGGTTTTCCCTTGTCCACTGATGCTGTCACACCATCATAGAAAGCCACTAGGTTCGTCAGGAGTTTCTTCTGGAGTTTCCTTTCTATGGGTATCAGACCATGGGGGCAGTGGTGGGAAATGAACACTTAACATTTCCCTTTGATACTTGGAACATGTCTGCAATATATGCCTGGAGCTGGGAAGTATTTCTGAGTCCCACCAGGCTCTCTGAGCCTATTCCTGCACTTAATCTCAGTCCTGGAGCCCATAGGCACCAGGAGCTGGTAGCACTGTTTCAAGGGCAGGCACTACCTGATCTAAACAGGAGGTCTAAGCCCTGGATCATGGCTCCCTCCCACAGAGTCTGGGCCACTCTTGCCTCCTTACAGGACCCATCGCAGGACCGCACGGACCCGGGAGCAGGCACTCTGCTAGCATGGGGATGGGCCTCAGAGCACCGTGCTGCTCTGTGGAGCAGGGGAGAGGGGAGAACTGGGGGAAAGAAGGAGGTCACATCCCCCTTGGCCATCCTGCTAAATCCACACCTGAGTTTCATTATGTTATTGCCATACAGCTGACATCTAATTATGTAAGCTCACAGAAGGCCTGGACGTTTGAACTGAAGAGCAAAGGTCAATTTTTGCCACTAAATCAAGGTGGCAGAGGAAACATATGGTCCATGGTTGATCCCTCCTCCCTGTCCCAGTTTATCAGAAACCAAGAATTGATTTTAGGAACAACTGTCCTTGAATTTATTTTCACTGCATTTGGTATTTATGACCAATTAGATCTCTTAAAAAAAAACCAACTTACACCCACATTAAAAAAACCAGCAGACCTTTATACGCAGGTTTCAGTTTAGGTAGATAATATTCTGGATTTTTTTACTTCAGAGAGCATTTTAAAGCTGTAATCTCTGGCATTGCCTTCTGTTGATCTCTGCTACTGTCCTTCCTTGCAATTCCTCTAAGATGTAGTAAGTTTTCATCCTCTATTCATATTATGTTGTGATTGCTTTTGGCCCAGATCCTGGATTAACATGGCCAAGAAATGCAAACATGATAGGAAACAGAAACCTCATAGGTGAGCTTTTCTCAGTCCTTTTCTCAGTAAATTGTATGCTCTTTCCAGCTAGCTGTAACAATATCAAATCTAAGTTACAAGGATGCTGCTAAACTTGCTTTAATTAACGTTAGTTTTACGGTCATAAATCTTTATTAATTCCCACATTAATTTTGGGAAGTGGCCTAGATTTTTTTGGCCATTGCTGCAGTTTGTCTGGAAATTCTCCCACTTGTGGACCTTTGTTTCTTCTTCTTACTCCTGTCCTGATGTTTTCCCTGTCAAGTTGAGCTTCCATCTGGCTTGAATGTAGGCACAAAGTTACTCTCACTCCTTTAACAATGACCTGACTCCACTTCTGCCTGTGCCTGGCCTTTTTCTAATTCCAAAGGCAGATGAGGTGTTGGAAGTTGTTGCAGCACTGCCTTTCAAGAGCCACTATCATTGTTCGGCAATTCTCTTCCCATATTAGTGCATTATTGCAACGCAACAATACTACCAATATCTACAGAGAAAGGCTGAGCACATCACTAATACATCTACATAGCTTAAGCTATTCCTTTTAAATGAAATACAACCACTGACTTCACTGGGGCTTCCTGCTTCCAGAAGTATTAATGAAGGTGAATAAAATATTCAAACTACTTAACAGCTCATATATTTTACTAGATGTTGACTTTCCAGTGACTATTTATCAGGCCTTTCTTTAATTCCATTTGGGAGCTTGGACTAGTTTGTCTTTGCTCTTTTATGTGTATTGACAAAATTCACTTCTGCTGGAGGGAATTCATTCTTTAGGAAGGCTGTGATTCTCTTATGGTTTCAATTTTGATTTCTATTTATACACTTCCCTTAGTTAACATTATTCAGCTGCCCTGTTTGCTGTGTCATTTGTATGCAGACGATATTCGGATATCCTCTCAGTCCCTGCAGAGCCTACAAAGAAGTTTGATGTTTTGTGTAATTGCCTCTGTGATATTTAATCACGGGTAACTTCAAATTTTGTTAAACTTAACACAGACAAAACTGAGTTGCTATTGATTAGTTCACTGGCGCAGAGGTCTCAGGTGTCATCTGTGGTAGTTTCCATTTGTGGTAGTTCTTTTATCCTTCAGATAATGCTTGTGACCTTGGGGTCATTGTGGATTCAGTGCTTTCTTTTGAAGCCTACATCAATCATGTAATTAAAGTGTCTTACTACTGTCTTTGGAATCTAGCTGGGCTGAGACCTATGCTCTTTCTAGCCCACTTGCTAAAACTTTAATCCATATTTTGTTTGTCTGACTTGACTACTACAGCTCTACTGTATGCCCTCCGCTGTTTACACTAGGGACATGATCTAGCTATTTAGGAATATACAGTGCAACAGACATGAATTAACAACGTTCATTGACTTCCATTCTAAGTAGAGGATTTATTTCTAAACGGTGGTCAGACACTGGGTATCACTCGGCTTCTTCTTAGCTGGAGGTTTTTAATGATATTTCATTTAAGAGGATACTCTTTCCAGACAGACCAGTAGGGTTTTTACATGAATCCTGTCAATTTGGTCTGCCTTTTTCAACCTGTTTCTGAATGTGGATAGCTTTAAAGCATTAGAATTTCAAGACTGCTGTCACTCTGTATTATTAAATGCTATATATCTGCCATGTTGCAGCAGACAATCCTGTCTTTACTTACTCGTCGCTTTGGGGGCTAATGTTTTCCAGAACAGTGTCTACTAAAAGACTACTTGTTTCAGTTTCAGTAGCATTTATCTGAAACAATCCTTTTCTCAAATAGATGTTTTTGCCAATACAGTGTCATAGGCCACATTCTGTTCTCACTTATGTCTACAGAGTTCAGTGGGATTGTACAGGATTAACGGAAGCCTTGACCATGACGGAGAGTTGTAAAACTTTTAAAAATCTAGATAAACCAATATGAGTACATATATAAACACATATTTAAGTTCAAAATTTGTTTAACTTTATTTAGTTGAGGCTGATTCCTGGTAGTCTTAAGCCACATTGAAACAAATGAAAATAAAAAGTGATGCAGCCTATTGTGCTGGTATAAAAATCATGCTATATATTTGCATTTTTGAAAGTTTAATGTGTAAATATAGCTTAACAGCAGACCACTGCCCCATACACCTAATTATGGTTCATACCTCTTCTAGAAGATGAAGGACTTGAGGTGGAGTGTGCTCTGACATACAGTGAATAAAGGTAAAAGCTAAAAAAGGTAATCCATGGAGAAGCAGGACAAGCGTTAACTGTTTCTGAAATGATTCCCCTTAAAATCTCTGAAAGGAAGAGTACCATGGAACACCAAGTGGATTATCAACCACATGCGTGCCAGGGTGTTGAAGCAATGCACCTTTGCTTCTTTTACTTGACATGGAGAGTCACTCCTGAGACTACAGGAGACAGAAAGCTGTCTAGCATTCAAATACAACAAAACCAACAATGGTACAAAGTTTTTTTTCAGTTAGGTTCTGTAAATAAGTGCCTGAAACTATTCATTAGCATTGCTACACGCAGTCTCAATGTTTATAGGGCAGCCAAATGGGTGAATTCCACTGCAGCAAACTGCTACAGGAAAGATTCATTTGCACAGAATTAAGTGGAGTAGTCTACCGTCTGCCTTTTCTATGATGCTTTTTGTCTACATGCCCAGCTGTAATCCAAGGCTGTATAGGGTATACTTGATGTGAAAATCAGATGTATGGGATAAACTTAATGTTTTATTTATAGCAAGAACATTAATATACAGCACACTATGCACTATGTGCAAGGATGGTCTAATGGCATTCTGGAGCAGCTTGTTCCTAGCTGAAATGTGAACTTTCATCTCTGACAAAGAAGTACTGGAACACTAAAGCTTGCTCTGAAGTTGGATGCTCTTCCTGAATCATTACAAAATTGTCTGGCAGTCACTGCAAGTGTTAATTGCTGCAATGAGAAGATAACTTAACCTACCTCTCTAATTAGAGAAAGTACACTGGCCCAAGCAAGGGAAATGTCTAAAGCTTTGCCTAGTCCTCTAAAATGGATCCCAGCAGTGCATAGATTAAATTTTCAGTACCTGAACTGAAACCTTCCTGCTTTTCTTACGTCCATCTGGAGCCTCTGCAGGCTACTGGAGTTGGAAAAAAAGGAGAGGTGTCCTCAGCCTGCAAGGAATAAAGGAAATCTGAAGTTATGCAAGAAACTTTCCAGACAAGAACTTTCATGGAAAAGTTATTCCAGAGTCTCTAGAAAAGTGCAGGTTTTGTATCAAAGATGCAAAGCCTCATTTAAAGTTTGTGTAATTCACCCACAAATGCAGCTAATTGATTTTAATCAGCCACATGTTTGCTCCAGGGTCTATAACAAAAGAACAAGAATTGTTCCAAAACATTATTATAAAGACATTACTCACTTCAGGAGCCATTGCAAAGTCAGTTTCTTCCCTTTCTACCTGGACTCAAAAAGTTTGTGGAAGCCATTGCAAAAACAAGAGAAGAAGTTGCAAACTTTTTCCCACCACATAATGTAAGGGTCAAACACAAAAATAAAGGGGTTATAACATGAAGAAGTATTTGTTCTGCATTATGATGTTCTGCTTTTTGGCAGCAGTGGAAGTTCAAAGAGAATTACTTTATCTCTAATATGGACATGAGTAATAGATGGCAGAATGTACTGAGACTTATATAGGCAGATTTATGAGGCATGCCAGAAAACAGTGGCCCGCCGAGTTTATTTAAAGCCATAGAATCTGAGCAAGTCTGCAGCAAGGACTACAGCATTCATTGCCCTCCTTGCAGTAAAACTGTCTCAAGCTTGCAAAGGTGAGTGTAGCACCACCGCCTCCTACCCAGAAGGAATTGAAGCCATTCAGTAGCCTCAAAGGCTCCAACTGCTTTATGGAAGTTCTTAATCAGTGAGAAAGCAGCCTTTGTTTTTTGAAGCAAAGGTCTTTTCTGTGGTAAGTCTGTTTGACTTGCTTGAGTGTACAGTGAAACAGAGTTCTACATAACTACAAACTTCATTACAACAGATTTTTAAGATGGTTTGCTCACTTTGGTCAAATATAGAGACTTGGCATTTAGTCTGTTGGCAGTTTGATGTTTATATCCTCTAGTTAGTAAAAAAAAGTTTGTGTGACTCCAGAAAAACATGCCCTCGGAAAGTATGAGAAAACTTCAGCATCCCGGAGGAGGAATGTAATGTTCAGCTGCTGTATAATGAAGAGAGGTGGAACTGGTAGTGGAGTTACCATGCAGTAAAATATTCAGAACTCATAATGTTTCATGGGGCCAATGCCCCTGGGAAGAGAAATAAACTCTTTTCTATGGCAGAGCAATAAATATTTATATATCGTATTGCCCAAAGACCTCCATCAGAAGGGACTGAGAGGGAGCTGAGTTTGCAGAAAAGAAAAAGGTGCAATCCTTCTTTTGCATTTACAACCTGAAGATACAGCCAGGCAGAGAGGAAGAGCCTGTTCCTATTGCATTTAAAGAAATCAGCACATTAGAGAAGTTGCAGAGAATTTGGTAATTAGAAGTCTTACAGGAGTGCTGCTTTCCTCCCTTCCTTGTCTTCACACTGTTTAGCAGCAAATCATGTATGATCTTTGAATCAACACAGTTGACAAATTAGCAAATTTTACTTTTTGATGGAGGGAAAACTGATTGTAATTGAGGCCTTTTCCTGCAGAATCTGTGTTATCTGAGTAACCACTTAACCCTTAAGGACAGGAGAGAAGGAATCACATCCCTCTTGAGCACAGAACATTAACTTTCCCAACTTTCACAAATGCCCATTGACACAGTCCCTTCTTAGAAGAACATAATTGGTTGAGAAAAAGAAGAGAATCAAAGATTGCAGGGAAATAATTCTCTCCCACACAGACTGTGTTAAAGGTATTTTCCAGAAGTTCAAGCCTCATATACTTAAATGCAACACCCACAGCACCTACTCATAAGACACCACATGAGAGAACTAAGTTTCAACTTGATTTTCTACTTTGGGGAGTTTAGGCTATCTCCCTAAGACATCAAAGCAGCCCAGCTACAGTCTTAAGTCAGACAAGTGAGGTTTGGAGATTCACAGAGCATCACAAACAATGCATCACCCATTGCAGGCATGGAAAAACAAATTCTTTGCACATCTAGTGGCTCTCAAATGCTCCTCAGGTATTAACAAGATTGAGAGGAACAATGTTAATCTAAGAAGATTTATTCACATTTTACAGATAGGGAAACTGAGGCATTATTATAATGAGCAAGATTTCCAAAATCGGTCTCTGATTTTGCAGGCATTGGAAGTTGTTTTCCATCCTGAGCCAAGCAAGGTATAAAGAAGTCTGGGAATTTCCAAACAAAATTGGGTTTGGTTTCCTGTTCCATTAAGTGTGTCAAATTGTCAATAGCAGAATGTTTTGTAGAAATATATGACTTTAGATGAACCTCTGCTAAAAAAAAGGAGGCCACTGGAAACTGCTTAACTTCTTGCTTACATGAACCCCAGACTTCTAGGGTTGAGATTTCTGTAGCGCTCCCTCTGTATGGATTACCACAGCCTTAGCAGCCCACGAAGTTTTAAGGTTCCTGCAGCACGTTTGGGAGCCCCGAAACCCAGGCTGTAGCTGAAGTTTTTCAGTATCTCAATTATCCAGTTTCCAGAAGCTTGGAGACCTTTAGCTAACATCTAGAAGAATGAAAAGGCTCATCTTAAACTTAAAAGGCTTTTGGTCTTCTAGGAGCAGCTCAGTAAGAAGCAAGGAAAATAAGTGTTTGGAAATATTTAGTTCAGTAGTTAGGGAACTTATACAGTAGTTTTTCTAATTATAGGGCGTGGAAGTACATTCTCTGCAGGGGAGTTCAGTATGTGTAGGTTTTTTTCCAGTGATGGACCAAGAATTTTGAAATACCAGAATTTCTTTGCAGAACAGAAATGTTCCATTTCAACCTGCTCTTCCCTGTTGCTGCTCAGCCTTTAGGGAGATCACGGCTCCCCCTTCTTTCTTTCTCTATGCAATGACTGACTTTTGAAAATACTGGACAGTGAAAATGCTGGACACCAGAAATACCAAGTGAGATTGCTAGGAGTTCCTATTTCACCTCTCAGGTGTGCATGACACCGGTGTGAAAGACAGGTCTGAGAGGCCAGAGATGACCCAGGGCTGCACTGGGAATACAAGTGCTGAGACTCAGAGAACTGAAGACAAAAGCAGGGAAGCCCTGTTAGCCTCCCTAGTAGCCATCAGCCATCCCCGTTTCTAGATGAGAGACTCAAGATGGGGTAATCTTGAGATTTGGGAAGGAAAAAAAGGGGGACACACTGAAACCAGGGGTTGTTTCTGAACATGACAAAACTTCACAAATGGTAAAAGAAAGCCAGAGGGACCTTGGTCCCAGAAATATAAGGGGTGCAGCGCCCGGCAGGATTGTAGGAGGAGGGACTGGCCATCCCCTTGGGTGGCCCAGGGTTGCTTGAGGCACTACAAAAGAGAGGCCGTCTCTGCCATTTGGGACTTTATTATATGTGTGTCAATATTTATCACTGTGAGCAAAACATTATCCACATTTCTTCCTGGCAAGACACTCTCCTTTTCTGAGGTGTAAGAGAGAGGCTTTCAGCTGTGAGTGTTTAATGATAAGCAAGTGCAATTCAAAGGAGAATTGTAAATTGAAGGCTACTCAAAGACACTTCTTAAAACCCTGAGTCATTAGAGGCTGAATCACATTATTCCTGTCAGCAAGATCTCTTCTCTAACATCATCCTCTATTTACTGTACATTACCTCATGGGTCCTGGTCAAACTGTGCATCTTTTACATGAACATGAAGAATCCTGGTCATTAGGGTGAGTTTGATATGATGCGAGCTTTATTTTCTGATGCTAGTTAGAAAACAACAATCCCAATTCAAGGATTTACTTAGGCTCACTGTGCACACAAAAGAAGCTTTTCCTAACAAGCAGGTCAAATAATAAGCCTTGTTTTCTGTTTTTCGCATTTCACTTATTTGCTGAAGCTCATGGCTGCCTGCTACAAGGGCAATTCTAAAGTCAAAAGGTTACAGAATAAAGCATCACCCTTAAAAATTCATCATTTATCTGTCGAACAGTGACCTCATGGTGACTCTCTCTCAGCTACAAAGCCATTGATTGCACGGCCCCTCATTCTCCTCCTGTAAATCCTATAAACAAGCCCCTCTGAAATGCTGGAAGAAAATTTAGCATGCATCTCTTGTCACATATTAAAATAATGATGCAATATTAGATTAGATATTAGACTAATTACTGCATATTTAGCTCTTTCGAACAGTTCATCATATAAGATTAGGGGATAAATTATCAGAAAAAGACGTAATTTGATTAATTTTCAATTTTTTAAAAATTTACCTATAAAAATGTGTACTTATCTGAGTATATATAACTTTAGGCTTACTCATATGACAGGTATTATTTTAAGGAGATAAGCTCCTCCAAGCCAGATAAGTCTATGAATTTTAGTTCCTTTAGGCGCAGAGCTGTTGATGCTGGAAAGGCACAGGATTAGAAAGTTTAAGCAAGCTGAAAGATAAGGATCAAGAGTAAATAGAAAGTTACTTTCATTCATTTGTTTCAGTGATTAGAGAGACCATATTATTAAAATAGTGAGTCAATTGTTTAGCGTTGCGTATGACACAACTGCTCGAAGGGCAGAATTAATGATGAAAAGTTCAGGAATTAGAACTGAACTCTTTGCTGAAAGAAAATGCTCAAACTTGCAATCAAACAACTGTATTTACAGTTTGGATGATGACAAACTTCACTGACAAGATATATCTCTTCAGCAGTACTCCTGAGGGACCTGAAAGTCAAGTGAGGCTCTTCTCAGACATTACCTGCTGCAGAGGAAATTCTTTAAGCAAGAGAGACCTCTGCATTACAGAGATGCAGCCTTATTATCATTACTGCATCCCCTCTTTTCTCTTTAAACACCTGTTATTTCTGGGGATGATGAATAAGAGGAAGGGTTTGGGACTCAATTCCAAACCCTGATACAGGTTCATTGGGTATTTGCTAATAATAGCACTGAGTTCATAGCATCACTAAGACAAAGCCTACATCCCAAGCCAGTTTACAAACACATTGCAGAGGGACCCTTACTCTAGCCAGCCTCTTAACCAAGAAAGTTATTATTGGAATTGCACTTTTCCCTGATCTCAGTTAAAATACTCCTGAGGCACCTGGGAGATAAAGCTGCTAAGAGTAGTCTCACCAGTTGGAGCTATTCTATCAATTCAGACAGCAGCTGGCCTCTGGCAATATTTTTTTCCTTCAGATTAATTAACATTTCCCCTCAGCCCTCTGGTTACAGGCATGATCATAAAATCTGTGCATGTTAGCAGAAGTTGCATCAGATATTGTTGACCTAGCCAGCTGTGTAGCACTGATTTTCTACATCTGCACAATCTTTCCTCGTGTTTCTGAGGGGTTGGAGACTTTGGTGCTGAACGTGAGAATGGTCAGACCTCAAATGACTGGATTGAAAGCCTGTCAAATCTTTCCATTCACCTAAAAATTTGTACCTTCTGGTCTAATTTTGCTTTCACAAGAAGGAAAGCTGTCATCCTACACAGAAGCAGGTTTTCATTTTCAGAAGTACAGTAACAGCCTCCTATCAACAACACCATGTCAAAATTTCACAGGTTACTTCAGGGAAAGCTTCCCTTCTCTTTCTCCATCACACTGACAATATACATCTCAGTTTCTGAGGCTGACCGAAAGTTTCCTTTAGGAAATCTCCTTCCTTCAGTAAGGCCTTGTTGGACTGTAGTCTCACTATAATTTTTCTTACTACAAAAATCTTGTCCCGGTATTACTGAGAAATACTCTTCTTCCAACAAGGTATGAGATCATGATGCAAATGTGCAAACTATGGTGCAATTTTCCAAGTACTTTTTAACCATCATCTTGATAATATTAAGTTGTTCTGGTGGGAATCCTCACAGATGTGAACAAAGCTTGCTGTGACTCAGGTTTGCAAATAACAAAACTGCTGCATCTTACAAATGGCTTGTCAAATTTCTACAGAATTGCTTCCCTCTTTCATTCTCCACACAACTTCAACCACACACTCTCTTTCATGCCATACTAATTCTTCAGGGAAAAATAAATTTTAAAAAATTAAAACTACAGGGTTTTTTCACCGTTTGAATTTTAAACCATTGCTGATTGAAGCTGATGAGAACCTTGAAAACATAAACTATTTCTGGCGAACGAGGGACCAGATTTTGGACATAATGATTACATGCATTACCTCAACAGTATGATGATTTTCAATATGCCCCTAGGATTACACAACAGCCAATACTCTGTTCTTTAGATCAAGGCAACATCCTTCCCTTCCTACTACTTTCATGGGACATATGGATGCATTGCTCTGTCTCTTGAAACAAAAAGAGCAACTGAAATTAGTAGAGAAAACTGCCGAGGAGTGCTTAGGGTGTGAAATCTAGGTACATGGGTATCATAGCTAGCCTACAGATATCTCTACATCAGTTCTTAGAAGATCTCCTAGGGGCCCCTGATAAGTAACAACTGGAGGGTTTATTAGAGATGAAGTCATGAGACAAAACCTGTCTCATATATATTAATGAAGTGTATGCACTATTTGGCTGCATGTAAAAAAAAGAACACTGAGGGCAACGTAAACCCTATATTCGTGAATAGGTCAATATCAAAGATCATCTGTAGATCAAAACCTGGAAAATGCAAAATGTTCAGATTAGTATGCAAAATAAAACATCAGTGTGGAGAGTGGATTTATATGATTATTCTATGAATAATTCATTAGCACAAGAAATACAATTAGCTTTTAAAAAATTATCTAAATACTACACTCATGTTTAGCAAATCTAACATACAGTAACGTCAGGAGGTAAAAGTCCATAATGCAAAAGAAATTAAAACAAATTCCTTTAGGAGTCCAGCTGCCTTATTACTAAGGGGGAAAAGGGCAGTGGATTAGATGGGTTAGATCATGCCCAGAGAGGTTAACTTGCCTGTAGTCAATACCCTTGCATTTGCAGGTGTGCCCTCAATTGACCTTATTAATATGTGCAACCCTTGCTGGAAACCTTATTTCAGAAACATTGAGCCCTGGTTGTTTGAAGTGGCTCTGACTATTGTGAAGCGTTCCTTAAACTTGTAGGGGGCTTATTTGGTGGGGGGATGCAGAAGAGCTGAAATATTTTTTCATGAGAGAGACTTTTCTGCACTTCCAGTAGATAGAAATCAGAGGGCTGAATCAGACGGAAGATAATCGATGCTATAGCTGGCATACTAAATCAATACATTACTGGCAACTGTAGCTAGTTTTAGCTGAACCTCTGCTTTCCAGAGCAATCACTCCAAGTCCTGACTTAGTCATTTTCAAGATGAAATTGCATCAGGCTCTTAATCTGTATTGTACCGGTTTGATGTTAGCCAGCCTGATACCGACAGTAATTTCCTGGGAGGCCGACTTCTGTCGGCTGATACTACTCAAGAACTGAGCAGAGCAAGTGCAAATGGACAAGAGCTTGCCATGCAGAAGCCTTCTAGTTAGTGTTTTGCTTCTTCCCTGTATCCTGTTTCTGCAGATGGTTTCTGTAAGGGAACACCGACAGTGCTTATCTATCTACCCTTTGGTATTTTAAAAGTATTGTGTATTTGTAATAGTTGTTCTTTCAAGAACGAAGAGTGCCACCGCTAAGTGACATTATGAACAAGAAGCCAAAAGCTGATACAACAATTCAAAAGCATACAAATTAAAGTCAATTGTCAAATGGATTTTCCATTCCATTAAAAATGTCAGGATTGAAAAATTTTGACATATAAAAGATCATATTAAATATTCATATTAAATTAAGTGGGGACAAACCCAAAAAATAATCCAAACCTTGTACAAAATGAAATTCTGAAAATAATTAGTTTGCTCAAAATGTTTAAATCCAAATAAAATGTTGAAATTTGGATCATTCCTTGGATCCTTTTATTTTCTGTTTCAAATAGCAGCTGATTTTTAACTAAAGCAAAACTTTTTGTGCATAATATGTCAAAACCAAAGCATTGCTTTGCTATGCTGTTTTGTTTCTTTCCAATTGTTATTGTTACCACTATGTTATTGTTAATTATTCAAATAACATAATTTATTTTTTATTATTTATTCAGATAATTTGTCATAATGAAATTTGCCAACATAAAACAGCTTTAGTGACAACTTTCAACCTACTCTAACATCACTGTAAATTAACCATTACAGTTCTGTTCGCTAGCTGAGGAACAGGTATAACTACTATGACATGACTATTATGTTCTTCTCTTTAAAAATATTCTTGCTCTCAGGTGAGTTCCTAACCCCAGATGTACTCATTTAACACAGGTGGACTTTTGAGTTTGGCCTTCAAATAGTTTGGATGCTTCTGCACGCCACCAGTAAAGGAGAGCCAGGGGACAATACCTGGCAGAAAAAGTTGAGTGGCACCGACTGGCTCACTTCTAAACTCTTTAGGGCTATTTGCCCGCCGGAGCAGACTGGCTCTTCTGTCACTTCACAGTGCTTGGTCCTCTGCCTCCTGCCCTGTGGGGTGCCTCTCATGCCTATTATTATTTAGAGTTGAGGACGCTAGTTCAAGGCATTTCAAATAGTGCTGCAGGCTACCAGAGTGCTGTCTTTAGCTTGGAGCTGGGAGGGTGCTCTGCATGCCACGTGGTTGTCATCCAGGAGAATGTAAAGGTACAAAAGAGGACCGTGTAAGATGGAAGAACTCAGGGCAGTGTGGTCCTTGCTGTCTGTTAGCTGAGATCGCTGTGTGAACTACCTCCCAAAGCAAATCCAAACTGCCCCTCAGACCGACCTCTGCTGGAGAGGTCCCAGACAGAGCCAGACGTGAACTAAGAGGTTACCAGTGTCACTAGTCTGGAGGCTACTGGTTAGCTGCTCCCTGGCCCTCTTTTACTCAGCAATATAAATCCTGTAATCTGGGCAAGGCCCAGATCTTAGGAAGCGTGACAATTTAATTAGTGGGAAGAAGCACCTAAATTTCTTCCTTTTCTCTTAAAGAATAGAGATGAGGGCAGCTGTATCACTATATGCACACTGCACTGTGCCTTTATTCCCCAGATTTGCTCCGTCTGTATTAGAAAGCTCTGTCAACAGAAAGGCAGCCAGAAGTTAGTGGCAATATTTGTTTGGCACGCAATGTTCACTGTTGCCCATTTGTGTCGATATTTTTGTTCTCACTCAGCTGTGGGAAGGTGTCTCCATGTTTGCTGCACTTCTTCTGTCCCATACTGAGATTTTGTTGTGTTCAGAGCTGTAAACAGCTCTTTCTGCACCCTTTTCTCAAAGACAGTGGCATTTCTAAGCCACATTCACAATAGCTCCATCTTTTTCATCCCAGCAGCTACTCCTTTTCACACCATATTCAGATTCTGTTGCAAGCATAGATATAGTGTATTCAGCAAGTGCTTGTCATCTGTCCACTTTAAAGAATGCTACATACCAAATGTACGTGGTTAAAAAAGCCAGTTATACTCCACTAGCAGAATGCTTTTTCTATTTCTTCATCCACTTCAACATGTGACCCGTAACTGTACGCTACAGCTGCAACCTTGCCTTCTGCAGGCACATCCTAACAATCCATTTGCAGAAGAAGGAGATGTAGGTGCTTGTGAACTCACCTGAAGTGCATTTTGTTTTAAGATGAATAGGGCATTCTTCATAACAAGTTTTGACTAGAGCTGCTAATGCAGCAGCTTTGCAAGAGTAGTTGAAGACATAGAATGGAGATATCCTTAAACACTTCATAGTAACTTCAAGACTGGAAGAAGGACACAAAGTGCTATGACCCAGATTTTGAATCTGGAGTACCAGTGCAATAAAGGCAGCTTGGTAACATAGATGTAATGACGAGAAGGCACAGCAAGGGGAATTAAGACGATTTGATCATAATTCACAAACACGCACACAAGGAGGAGATTTCTGATAGCAGAAGCTCTTTTATCTAGTAGAAAAAAAAATCATTGAGCCATGCAGCCACTGGAAGCTGAAGCTAGGTAAACATGGCCTGTAAGTAAGAAGCATTTTATTTTATTTATTTTATTGTATTGTAACAGATGATTAATCACTACCAGAGTTTACACAGGTACATTGTGGATTGTTTGGTGAGTCTGTCCTGGCAATGACTCATATCATGGTCCTTTCCTCTTGACACAATTTTCCACATCTAGTCTCCTGCCTTCAGTGCACTCCGGTATGTAAACAATAACTCAACGTTTATCCAGTAACTCTGATGCACATTTATGAATTTTAATCAACCATTGACACTTACATGAAGTGAAACAAATGAGCAGAGTTGACAAATGGGATTTTTGCTTAGAAAGGATTTTAGATTCATATTAATATTCAGTTCCTCTCTAGGACTCTTGACATCAACTGTGTTTCAGCACTTGTATGGCTGTCTTGAGCCTACATGATTATTTTCTATAGCCCAAACAGGGAGCCCATTGTGCCAAGCATATAATAAAAAGACAGCTGCTGTTTCTGAGAGCTCACAATCTAAGGCAGAGAGAACAAATGGCTAGTAGATGAGGGTAAAGTAAGTTTGAACTACATTCAGCAAGGTAAGAAGCTCTGTTGATACCAGTTAACTAAGCTGTTGGAGCCACATAATTGGAAGCTCCATCCAAAGATGCGGCAGATTTCTGTATATATCGCAATCCTCACAATTTGGAGGAGATATTTTTAAAAGCTGTGCCTGGTTCGTCAGGTAATGCAATTTTCCCTCTTTTCCCTCCACCGCCCTGAATCACTCCCTGACCAAGCTCCCCTCAGGTAAAGGTCTTTGTGCCTTTGATTATTTCATGGCATTTGCTGCAGCCCAGTTTTCATCAGAGGTCTTTCCCAGCAGACTAACAGCCACATGAATGAAATCAGCAGGGAGGCTCTTCATTATCGCAATTCTGGCAGTGAAGTCTCTGTACTTTTATCAGTTCACTGGTATCAATTATTTGGAGCCACATTAAATAAATGAAGTCAGTAACATGAATATGTCATGCCCAATTCATACAGAGGCTCATGAACTCTCTCTAAAAAAAATCCCCCTCTTTTATGCCTGCTGCTTCCCTTATGAATTTTTTGTAAGCTCTGACCTTAGACATTTCTCAATCATTGCAAGCATGCTTAGTTCAAGATTGAATACACATCCATTTTATATGGGTTGAGCAGGGCAAAAATCATGAGAAAAACAGATGGCATTAGAAAAAAATGACTTTTCAAAGAAGGTTCAATGACCTCCATATAGACATGACATGTTAAAGTCACTGACTTCTTTTTAACTCAGCACTTGCGTATATATATTTAGTATTATATAATGTACTTGTAAGGGCAAAGCCTCTTCAGCATTTGATCTACAATATTTATTGTAGAGTTCTGACTCACCTTCCTTGGGTGTAGCCCAGAGTCACCATAATACCAGTAATGACAATGAAATGGGTCCGAATTGGCCAGTGCCCTTTGGTTGTTCGATGGGTCACAGCAGCATGAGGATGGCAGTTTTCTGCAACTTAAAGACAGTCTTATTTATTTATTGATTCTGCTGAACCAGAATTAGGCTTGGCAAAGCCTATTTTCAAAAAAAAAAAAAAACCCACCCAAAAAAACGGAATTAAGAACTCTCTAGGATTTGGAGAGTATTTTTCTAAAACAGTTCCAATCAAAATTAACACATTTTGATCTAAAGTAATAAACAAAAGGTAAATCTCTGATGCATAGACTATTAACTTCAGAAACTTCAGTGCATTTTGCTTGTGATTTAACTGGCCAGTTTAAGCAATGTAGGAAAAACACAGAACTGTGATGGGAAAGGAGATTGCTTGGACATTTCTTTGCACATACTCAGAGTAAAAAATCCCTAGAACCTTTGAGCTTACTGAGAGTAGCATTGCACAGAGATGGGAGGAGTAATGGGTAAATGTTTTGTGGGAGTGTTTGCAAACTCTGAAACTCCAATTCAGCCACACTTGAACATGTTTCAACCTCTTTTCCGCTAACGTTAATCAGAGTGGCTTTTGTTTAAAGGAATGTTGGAGAAAGGGTATTCTCAACTCAAATACTCTTGCAAACACACTTCATTCAAACCTGCCTGAGAAGTGTTTTCTCTGCTTATAAATCAGTCAACCTGGTGGCCAAAAGAATGGCATGTTTCTTAGGTGGCCAATTACAGACCCCAAATAAGGAAGAGTGAAGAATAGGTAGAAAACATAATTAAAATAAATGCAGCTTGTAAATAAACCAAGCCAGAACAGAGTCTGATGGAATGATTTTGCAGCCTGTGCCCTCATGTTACAATCTGCAAGATGCCTAGTTCTTACGCACTCTACTGCTGAAATTTGCAGGGAAAAATCCTGTCCTGTTACAGACAGAAACAAAAGCATTGACCTCAGGATTTTGGAGAGAGTGCATCAATTTAGATCTATGGTTTCACTAGGACTACTAACAGTGTGCAAGTCTGAGCAGGTGTTTGCACCTTTGCAAAACTAAAGCCAACGTCATAAGAAAAACAACAAAACCCACAGTTTGGGGAAAGTTATCAGAAAAAAGGGAGCATGGGGGTGGAATTTAGATTAGAAATATGCAACCAATAATGAGTAAAAAGAAGAACATTAGTTCATTCTTGTAACCCTCGAGTTTGGGTACTTTCTTGTTTAATTTCTAACCAATTTCTTAAACATAAAGTGAACTAGGAAACTGATTATTCAGGCATCACCTCTGAATAAAAAAAATTTGACTTCCAAGTCAGCAACAAGAATAATATGGAAGTTAGTATCACCTGAGAATTTCAAAACAGACGGTACCAGATGTCAGTGTTCTCTGTTCAGGAAGCAGAACCGAAGCACAGAGAGGGTCTTTATCTCAGTCTTATGTCATATGATAGCCAACTGGAAGAGTTTAAAATAAGAGGCAACAATCCTGCATTGCCATTTACCGTTCTCCTATCTCTGGATTGCACTCTTTCTGTTTTCTGTAATGTAATGAAAATATTTGATACTTTCACAATGGGCATTTCATCATGAGTTAAGCCATTTTTAATAGCAGTCATCCTGCAGAGTTGCCCAGCCACAAATGGAGATATCAGTGCAAAGCTTTTGGGTGTTTTGGGTTTTTTTGACAGTCTCTTTGTACGTGTTGTCCAGTAAGATAGGTGTGGGAGATGTTGCAGTCCTTCACCTAACAGGCATTCCTGACATCATCATGTTACTTCATCAAGACTGTCAGGTTTATATGCACAATGACAAGAGAAAATGGTATTGTGCTGCTGTTCAGGGGAGAAAGCAAAAGACAGACGAGTCAAGTACGCAGCTCACTCATCAAAAATTGCAGGTGTCTGAGTCTGGATATATTTCCACATATTCTTAAACTGTTCATTATCATTTTACTGTATGATTGCCCTGCAAGTGCTTGTCATCACTGCAGGGGCAACCATGAAATCAACCTTTCTGAAATCCATGAATTAAAACAAACAGATAAATGCAATGCTATGTATTAAACATGAAATGACATATCTGACTGTTGGTAAAGGCAAAAAGAATTTCCAGAAGACCTTACTGCAATGCAGACTGCCACCTCCATTTCTTTCTGATTGCTATCACACTGCACAGATGCAATGATTGAGAATGAAACTTGAATTTGATGCTAGAAGTCCACTGTAACATCAATCACTTGAAATAAAAATGTCATGCTTATGATTCTTTGGAAAATGCTGCACTTAACTTCCAAACTGTTGCTTTCAGAAAAGGCTAATTCAGGGTTGGGTACATTAATGTCAATGTCCTATAAAAGTGCCAGCTAAAAAAAAAATGTCAGGAAAGACATTTTTTAAGCCTGTGTCAGCACAAAAGGGTGCCTCAGTTGTTTCATCTCACAACAGCTGCATGCTTTCATTGACATTTGTTGCCCTTTCTTTGTGCACTCATCCTAACCTCATAGGTTATTTCCTGGCCTCCCTTCCGTGACCTATGACCGATGATGACCTTTAGCTAGAGAATGTGACATTTTGTTCTCCTCTGGCTGACATGTGATGCCCTCATTATTCAAAGGTATGTGAAAATAATGACCTGCACTGACCTCTCAGTTTCCTTTCATTTATTGGTCTACACTAGGTGCTTGTTCAGCAGATTGCTATGACTAGGTGGTGGGGTGTACAATTTCTTTTGAAGAAGGAAGCTCATGAATTGCACCAACATTTTAGCTCTTTCTGTCTGTTGCTCCAGTTGAGGAGCAGGAGATGAGGTGGTGCAGCTGGGGGGAAGAGGGTTCAGGGTTCATGGTTCAGTTCAGTTTGCATGATGGCAGCATCTTCGTAAGGCTGGCAGATATGGCCAATTACTTGTGGTCTTGTGGACTGACAGTTGACTCCCAGGCTGAGATATACCTTAGGGTATCTCAAAAGGTACAGGATGCCAGTGCATGAGCTATTGATTCAAGTCCTCAGTTCTCAGTCATCTGAAATGGATGACTAAGTAACCTTAGCAATTCCAAACAGGAGTGACTGTAGCTTTCCCATCACCAAGATTTCTGAACCTCCCCTGTTGTGACCGCAACGGAAACAATCACAGTTACAAGAAACACAATATTAGTCCAGCATGCTAACAATGCTTTCTTGGGGAGGTCACTGTTTGCATTTCAAATGGTGGAAGTTTCAGTGTTCTTCAGAAATGCAAGACTGAACACAAGAAATTTTTCTCGAGAAGCAGATTTTATCTCCTGTGAGGTGAGACGTGTCCTCATTGACAAGTCTTTCAAAAGCTGAAAGTCTAAAGGAGGAACAAACCACTTTTGTGTGGGAGACTGTGATACCAATTAAGAGTTTATTCAAGACCTAGCCAGCATGAATATTTAAACCTCCTTTCCTTGAAGAGAGGATGGTTACTTCAGGTCAGGGATGAGGGCATCTATGGAGCAGCATAAGGAACAGATGGCTGCTAAAGACAATTTCTGACTATAAATAGTGCCTATTAAGAATATAGAAATAATCAATTAGGGATTAAGCTCTGTTTCCTGTTGCACAGGAGCAGAGCAGCAGAAGAAAATGTTAACACATATCAGCGTGTGTTTCTGTCTGAGAAAGGGATAGCAGGCCCTCTCCCACTGAAAGGTGGGAAGCTGCACTGGCTCTGAAGGTTAAGATGGAAGATTGTCAACAGCTCTTTAGAAAAGGTTTTAGGTATTTGGCATGCAGACCAGGAAACATGTGGAAAATCAGGATCAAGATTTTGACCTTGTCTCAGCACTCTGTGCAAACTAATGCAGAAACTAGGGGAAAAGTCCTAGTAACAGCCTTCATTGGTAAAGAAAGAGTATTCCCCACTGCCCAGTGTCTGTAAAGGACTTTGTGTTGGAACATGTCCACTAAAGGTGTAAAAGGTATTAATAACTGATGCCCAGACATCAACTTGAAAACTTTGAGGTTTGACCTGGACATCTGGGCCTTCAGGCCAGACATTCATCCTGAATTGTAACCCAGCTAAATAACCCATTAATTGTTCAGGCTGACACCTATGGGACTGCAGTGCGGTGGAAAGGGGACCCTAGGTTTCTATTAGAGATGTAAAATCCAGCCTGGCTTTGGGTTGAAATAGAAGAGTTAGTATAATCTGATGAAGAAAAGTATTTTATGTGTCTTGGTAGACAATGCTACCTATAGATACTTTTACGTAAGAGGCCTAGCTATGGATATGACTTAGCAGTCATAAGTATATGTCGTCATCTGAAAGAAAATTTTTGAGAGTACTGTCCTCTGTCTACCAATATCATCTTTGTCCTGCCTGCACTCAGCTTTGCTGCGTCAGTTCCAGCAGCAGGTCTGGGCGGAAGGCTGAAACCCAATATTGGCAGAAAGAAATGGCATCTGTGTTACATCACATCTATTCTGTTGGTCATTTCACAAATGCCCCTGCTATTGCATTTCTGAGGGCTAGCTACTGATGAATTAACTGAAGGAAAAATAAGAGTATATAGGTGGGTCCTGGCTGGTGCCAGGCAGTCCTCCTGTCCCTGACGTGACAGCGCTCCAAACTGAGCAGGGCTGTTGAATCCTGCCGTTCCCCTTTGGCTGACAGCAATTGTCATACTATTCACACATGGAGTGCTTTTAAAAGGATTCAGCTAAGAAATAGATGCACTTTTACATATGACCCAAGCCCAGGTCAGATGTCAGAGTGCTTATGACCAATCATGTAACTGAACTAACCCACCACAGCAGCGTAACTCTGGAAGGTCTTGCAGAAACCTTGTAGAAACCTTGTAGAAATATATTTATTAAGTGCCCAAAAGATTGTGACACATGAAATCATGAGTTTCTTTTGACAGCCTTGGCCAAGAAAGACGACTTGTTTGTATGGTGAGAACATGAGTTTAAGTGGATAGCACTAAGGTACATTTTTAAACCAAGAGCATGTTTAGACTTCATTGTCTTTGTTTTTCCCCAGAAGCACAGTCTCAGAAATATTCTGTTTTTCTTCCCCTCTGACTCATTTGCCTCTCATTGTTCAGGAGCTCATAGGGTTTCACTCCTCCCAAGATCCATAAATCAAATGATTAACTTTCATTCCAAGACTGTTTTATATGAGCAGAAGAAATCTAATTGGAATACAATCACCCTCCTACTGCTTTTCACAGCTTTCTTTGCATCTCAATGTGATCTGAATTTCAGATATCTCTTCCTGTGAGATATTTATTTTTCCCCATCATGCACTGAAGCCAATTGTGCTGCTATCTTTTTCTGCCCTTTTAAGCTCTGGCTGTAAATTAACCATTATCCAACTGAAATAAGTTCCTTCAGAGTTCATAAACAGTATTTCAGCATGATAGCTTCCAGATGAGTTGCACAGGAACAAACTGCCTAATCCCCTGAATATGAGGGGTTAATATCAGTTTCGTTTTCCTCTCTCTCAGTATGGGTGCTTAGGGGAGAAGCTCTCTTGTAAGATGGGGTACTGGATGGACTGAAGGAAGAGGGACTCTGGAAATGCAGAACTCCATTTGCAGGTGCTGGATGAACTCCAGGTTGGGGAATCTTTGCATTACGCTTATGGTTACTTGTTTTGATTTATGCTGATAGAGATTTAGTACAACTGAAAAATCCTGCTGATTATGGACCAATTATTGCCCTGTGATTTACTGACATATTACTCTTAAAAAAAAGAAAGTAAAAAGCTTTTCTTATTAACTTAGCATTTAAGGAAACTTGGCTGCCCAAGAATCCTGAATACTAAGATGCTTCTTTTAAACATGCAACCCACAAGCAGCACAAACTTTCCTTTAGTTTCTCCCTCCTGCAATCCAAGCCTTCTCCAGACCAACCAGGGCATGTCTATGGGAAATATTAATACTCATGACTCACGAAATACATCCCTTCTCAGATGCTGTTTCTGCAGTGATTTGTTTGTGTGTGTACGTGCTACAGATACTAGCCCATGTAAGAAAAAATGAATTTTAAATCTAATCACTTTTACATATTCAGATATTGAATGAAAACAACTTAATTATTACCACATGACCATGAACGGAGACTGAGCACAATAGGCATGATTCCGACGACTCTATGGGTCCTGCAAGACGAGGCATCTTTCTGTCCACATCCCCAAGTCATTTGCACCAGGGACCTGTCAGAGGGCATTGCAGCTTCTGCCTTCCCCTCTCCTCTTCTAACAGACACCAGGGTGCCATTCAGACCAAGGCAGGAAGGTGCATGCCTGGATTTCATCCTGATGGAGAGTCCAGACACGGCAAGATGCCAGCTCCATGCCCCACAATTTAGACACAGCCTGTCAATCCATTAAGCAACTGAACATAATTTAGATAACTACATACCAAGCTCAGTTTTGCTTCTAATATTTTCAGCAGTCCCACCCGCTTCAACAGAGCTACTTGGGGAATGTCACCTGTCAAGTGTTAGAACGAAACCTTGCAACCAGTTACTTTGAAGTATAACATGAACTTTGAATTGGATTTCCAATCTAAAGTAAAATTAATTATTAAAATGATAAAGCCATTAAATAAATACATCTCAATTCGCAGCTGGTTGTGAATCAGTGACAGGTCAATTAATCAAATAGAAATAGAGATTCTCATTTTCCGGGCCTTCACATGCATTGTTTTACAGTGGTGGAAATTTTACAGTGGTGGAACTTTTCTCACTTAGGTTTTCAACAACCTGAGGGAAAGGAAGATCTGACTTAGTGTATCAATTCTACTGACATGTTATGACACTTTCCTCGTGCCTGTTTTTCTTCAAAACAGCTTTTTTGCCTCTGAATTTTTGGGTCTGTATTTTCCAATACAGCGCCGAATATACAGTGGGGACTAAGACGGTATTTATCTCACCTTTCTTTAGATATCTCTATTATAAAGGTTTAAATCTGAACCAGTCACTAAAGGCTCCTCTTATAATTCTCTTTAATGGGAAATTCATCCAGCCAAATGAAGACTCCTGTGTTTCCCACTGTTAAGTGGAGCCAAAGTTGATTCTCTCAGAGGTAGATATTTATATCTAGTCAGACTAATCCTATCCATGGGTCTGTTTTCAAATCTTTCTTCCCTGCTGACGCTAGTAGTGCCACGTGACAATGTCCACGCCGCTGCTCCACTAGCTGTACCAGAAGAGACTTCTTGTTGAATATTCTCTTGGTTCTTAGTAATTCATTAAATTGGGTTGTCATGGGGATACAGTCTCAGGGTGGCCTCACTTTCTTTCTCTCAACCACTTATACACAGTGTGCACTGTATAATACTTTATGCAAATAAGTTCCAAGCAGAGTTGCTTGTCATTAGCACAGACAACTCTAGAGGCAAAAACAAACAGAATTTGTCAGTGAGAACTCTGTCATTAAGGAATTTTGTTTGCACCCCTGCAGTGATTCATAGAACACTTGACGGTTTTCTGCCTATGTCTTCAAATCTTTTTTTGTTCACAAAGTGTAAAAATGTCATTTTTGGTACCTTTTCTCCAATTACAGGTTTTATTGATATCATACCAGAAAGCTGGTTTCAGCTCCTGGCAAACTGGCAGCACAAAAGAAGGATTTCCTGGGTGTCATCTTCATTCAAACACTGAAGTGCAGCCAAAGCAGGGAAGACAAAGAAAAGATTTAAAGAACTGCTGGAGAAAGAAAGAACTAGACAAGAAACCACAGCCTGGTTGTAATGAAGAACTAAAACTAGACAACTACCAGCACTTCCGCATTGTTTTTACAGTGAAAGCATACATAGACACATATGACCTGACTTTGCTGAGCGTGTCCTGCTTGGACCTGAGGGTAAGTTTATATGATGCAGTATGTAGAGAAACCTGAGTTACTGTGGACACCTGGTATGACAGTAGACATTTACAGTTACTGTGGACACCACCGCATCTTAGCTGAGCATTATCCTAGAAATATCAGGAGAGCATGCTGATTCACGTGTACTTCCCTGGTGTCTGAACTAGCCTGGATACCTCTATACTAAACTGCTGCGTCCCACTACACATGCCGCAACTGCCTCAGGTCCCACTATCTTTGCTGGAACTGAGGTCTGCTTAATAATTCACTGGTTCAAGCACTGACCACTCAGCCAATGTCGACTTAAACAAAGCCACCAGTAAAGCTCCCACTAGGCCCAGGCCCTGTCACATCTGCTGCCTGACATGGCCAAATGTTTAAACTGTGAGCATCACAAAATCTTTGGTTTAATTTCTACTACTGAAGGAAAGAAAATAACCTATCATCCATGAAAAATTCAAGCACAGCTTTCAAAACATTAGCCACACAGAAATACTCGTGTTATATAAAGTGTTCTTCATGGAGCAGTGGGAAATCTGTCTGAAATTAGCAAGAATTACAAAACCTCCCACTCTGAAGGTGAAAGGAGAAGCAAGGTTATAATTATATAAAGGACTATGGGGGAAACAGTTGTTCTGTATAGAGTGTGGGATCGAAGCAGTGTCGAACACTATTTGGAAACAGCTTTCCTGAAGTCAGGGATTTGTTCTTTTTTTTTTTTTTTTTTCTCCTTTTTGGCTCTTAAAGCTCCAGTCACTTCCCTGGAAAGATTTCACCCATACACCCCACCCGTACTCTCAGAGCAAGGGATTCAGATGCTCTCTAGCCTTAACCTGACTTGGTGGCATCACTCTCTTTTACCCTCTCTTCACTGGTGTGATTCTTAGTACGGGCCTGTAACACCTGCAGAAGAACTGGGCTACAGGGCTTATATATTTTTAGGCTCAACAACCTTATTTACCCAGGGTAAACTAGGATTATAGTCCATTCTTCTGGGACATGTGGCAACAGAAACAAACAGAAATATGACCTTTGAAGGGTTCTAAACTCCAATTATATCTTACATCAGTTTGCCTTAATTGACTCAAGAAACATACAAATACATAAAAATATGGCACTTGTGCACATTTTTGATCAAATTTCCTAACTCCTCTGAAGTAATCCTTGAATCTGAATCAACAGCATGTTAAGGTTTCTTTCTTAGACTCGGCTTCCCCTATAGATCAAGAAGTGTCTGTTCCTTTCTCTTTTTCTTCTGCCCTCTCTGCTTTTACAGCTTCCATTTTCTCAGCAGTCCCCCAAAAGGGCATCTCAGATACAAAAGCATTTCCCACTTTTGTCTTCTCTTGCCATTTGCACGCATCTCTTTCCCTAATCAGTTTGCAGTCAGATCAGCTGACCAAACTCATTTTGTGGCCAAAGCATTCCTAGAGCCACGTGAACTGTGGGGACACGGGGCCGGGGCTGAGACAAGGCAGCTCTTCCTCTTTCTGCATGGCTGGCTTCTGCTTAAATTGAACAGAAAACCTTGCTGAGGTTGTATATGCTCCTCTGTATATGCCTGAACATCTTCACTATAGACTTGTCCACAGTGACAATTACAGTAGCTATTGGGGAGAAAAAAAAGCAACAAAACAAACATGCTTTTTATCTGGCTTTCTCTCCTCATTTTTGTACATTTGAAATTTCAACAGCACGATGTTAGCAAACATCAAACTGGCACAGCTGTGACTGCTGCACATTTAAATGAACTGTTAGGTGCCTACAGTCTCAGACCTCAATAAACATTTCAAAGGATAGAGCAGAAGTCAACATTTGCTAACCATCATCATGTGTAATATATGGTATCCTTATTGTAAGGAAAAAGAAGTACAGGTCCCTAATACTGCTGTGATAACTGTTGACAAGTGCTGACATTTAAACAGCAACCAAAACAAGACCTGACCCTTCAGTGTCCCCACAAGTATCATTAGTCACCTACTCAAACCCACTAAAATCAAATGGGATTGCTCTCTCATGGCTGCAGATTTCAGGATCAAGCCCTTAGTGGGAAAAGAATGTCTCTTGAAGTAAGATCCTGCTCCACTCATGCTAATGGGCATATTCAATTGTAGCATGACAGAGCTTGTAGTATAAACATGAAGTCTGTAATTTTAAGGCACTAAACTGTTATTAAGCCAAATATCTAAGGTATTTTAATTTAAAACTTCAAAGAATACCTAGCTGGGCAGTAGGCATTCCTGCCATTAATTAAAATACAGTTGAAAAGCAAGCACAGTCCATGAAACCATACAGCTGAGAAGCCAGCAACTGTGACCCAGCACTCCAGTACAGAGGAGTTAGAGGAAACCAAAAAAGCTATAAAGCCACACCTTTCAATCTGACATATTCTTAAAGGTAAATCTGTGTCACACCCTGCTCCCCGCTCCCCCCACCCCCCACCCCCCAATTCAAAAAGTTGTCAAAAGTGCTTATCATCAGAGACAACTTGTCACTGCCTCAGTGAATGGTGGCATTAATTTCTTTGCATTTAAGGGATTCAAATAATGGAAAAATCCTTCATAGAAGTGCTCAAGACTGCAAGTAGAGGACTTTAACAGTTTTAAAGGAGTTATTAAGCTTTCTGATGGAAATATACTTTACCTGATCTTTTTTATAGTGGGGATTACATAAATTTGAATTAAGTGACTTTTAAGAACATTGATTATTGATCTGATAAACTATAATGGCAAGCCATCAGGAACTATTGTGTAAATAACCATTTTTAAAAAATTGTTATGTCATAAAAATTCTTATGAAAAGTACTTATGGTACTTTACATGCTGAGTAACCACTTTTCAACATTAAGTACCTCAGCCAAAGATACATTTTTAAATTAAGAAGCTTTTAATTTATATATGATTTTAAAAGAATGCTTTTAAACCACTCAGCATATACTTTTTTGTACCTCTGTACTTTTAAAACGGCCAAGACAATGTGTTTTTTTTAATCCCTGAGAATGAAGATAATAGTAAAATAGGTGATCAAATGGCTGTACCAGCCTCATCAAAGGCTCTTTGTGACCATACAGCTTTTGTGACAACACATACCGACAAATGTGCATGGGTCCAAAGAAGAGCCTTTCAGCTCAAATCTCATTAACATCTTCCTTTGAGAATTTGTTTGTGTCAGTTGATTTCCAGCAAAGACGGAGACACCAGCTATCTACGTTTGAATCTAGAAAGGGCTTGTTGAACAGCCTTTATACCGTGTAGTAATGGAAGTAGAGGAGAGCTCTCCTAATAGAAGTGAACTGCCATGTCCTACTAAGACAAAAAAACCAAACCAAACCAAACCAAACCCAACAACTGAGAAGGTGGCATTTGGGATGAAAGGCACTGGCAGAGAAGAGTCTGCATGTATTGGAGTGGTTAAAGGCAAGCTGAACAGGGAGCAAGTGAGAGTACATATAAATGACGCTAAATTAAAGCAGCTACTTCCAAGCAAGCAGGCATGTGATGAGGAAGAATGATGCCCACAGCTGGATCAGGAGCAAAGCCCACAGAGGAGAAAACAGAGGTAAAAGGGCAATGTGGATACCACCCACACAAATTTCTCCTGCTGGTGCATTTACTGAAACAGCAATACACTGCAAGAGGGATACCAGTTCCCTGCGACATAGCCATTTTGTTACAATGACTCACCCAGACAGCGTAACTGGTATGCCAGGAAGTATTTACAGTACCAGAAACATAAAATGGAACATCAGAGAATGTGATAGGGAAATGCTGTTAGAAAAGACACTGGCATGGAACAAAACCTAAACAAACACACAGATAAATGATCGCAGGCGATGTTTTCTCTAGGTGTGTTGGACGCTGTTGCTCTGACTGGGGCCCCACAGCTACACAGACTCATGCGCTTTCCTCAGCAGCGCTGCTTGTGAGGGCAAGAGTCCAGACTATGACCCAGGGCTACCTCGTGTTGCAGTTGGGTCCTCTGTCCTCTGACAGCAGGGCATTCCTACACTTGCATATTTGTGCAGAGTTGTAATGCACCTACTCCTCCCTGCAATGGCTCGGCATGAGGTTCTCTTACAATGAGGCTCTGTGGCACAGTGTTGCAGGAATCACACTCAGGATGGCTCCAGGGCAGAGCTCAGAGAGTATGGGAAAGGTCCCTGGGAACTGCAACTGACCCCAGGCTTAGCCATGTTCCTCTCTGGCTTTACTTAAAAGTGACTTGACACACTCAGCTAGCACAAACAAGAATGACAGGGAAGGGTAATTGCACCGTAAATGCACTGCAAATCACTGTGGGGAGGAGTTTGATCAGTGTATGGAAAGGTGTTGGTTGCAGGGGCCAGCACATACAGAATTAAAAGCAAAGTCAAGCAAAAGTGGCAATGTCTTAACTGACTGCTTTTATTCCTGTTTTATCAACAGGTATTTAGTGTTGCGTCTCTCTGTGATGCCACCCATTATGGGGCAGGACATTTGTTACATAGAGCCAGAAGACACGTATTTGCAGAGAGGATATACTTGAGTGTAGCTTAATGCTGCCTCTCTCACACATCTCTCACCACAATTTATTTTTCTGTCTCTGGCATACTGGGAACACGTGCCAAACAGCATGTGTACCTTTCAGAGATAACCTGGAGTCAAGGTGTCTCACAGAGAACCACCAGCACAAGCAACACGGACTTTGGCCTCACATGGCCCGTTCCAATTTGCCCACGCAAAGGCCTCATGTTCCCACAGCAGATGCCAGTACCTTGTGTTTGCTGGCTACACAGATACTCCGAGGGAGTACTTAGGTATGTAGTTACATACATATTTGCTTTTGCTCAGCTGCTGGTTTTTGGTTTTTGGTTTTTGTCAAATAATGGAAATTCCACTTGTAATTTTGGTGGGAGTTTAAAGTTCTGGGAATATCTCCCAGTATGCAACACCATGCTGTTTCAAACTCTTGGAGCAATAAAATGTTGAGAACGTGACTGATTAAACAGAGGTGAACACGTCAGAAACTGCTCTTTAGATATTTGGGAAAAAAGATAAATGTTCCATCTGTCTTGATTACATCTGCGCTTTTTCTGTATTTAATTTCCCTTAGTGTTCTAGGAGACATGTTCCCCAACAGCATAGCAGAACCTGAAATTGTTATTTTTAATGTTTCTGCAAAAATTTTAGAAAGTATGAAGGAACAGTAAAGTGAACCTACATGCACAATGAGCTAGATTCAAAAGATTTACACATATCCACTCAGGAAGCAAAACCAGGACCCCTGGCCCTTCTGTCCAGCAGGTTTAAATGCCACACGCTCTTGACAGAAGTCTTGAGAGCAATCAATCAACCAATACTTACTTGCAGCAACTGAACACATGATTTCAAGTGAGGAATAAGCTTTTTAAAAAGTGCATGGATCACCAAAATAAAAGCTCCTGTTTGTCAAACAAATTATTCCCTATGAACTCTTCAATCATCTGTCCTAACAGCATAACTCTTTTTTGGTGCATTTTAATAATTTTCCAGGAATATTATTCAATATTGTTTATGAATGTCTGGTGGATAAAGGGTGCTGTACAGTAAGAAGCATGTTTGATGTCAGCAGGAGTTCATGAGCAACCTAGGGAAAGGTCATCCTGGTGTCAAAGGCTGCCAGAAATGTCACATGCTTTCTCTTAATTAATGCAGGCCAGGAGAGAATCCTCAGGGAGGACCCAAGATCAGAAGGAGGAAACAGACATTGTTGTACCAATTATCACTGCTTATTTGAGTGTCTCCCTCTTTGTGATTACCCCGATTTAACCAAACATGTAATTTCTAGGCTGCATCAGTTTATCATAAGTGAATCCGCTTGGATGAGTGTGCATTCCATATTTAAATATAGATAGACCCATCCTTGCCAGGTGCTGAGTTTGCTCGACTCCTACTGAAATTAGCAGGGGCTCAGCATTTTGTAAGAATCACTTAGCAGTGCCCAGAATTGGGTTCTTTAAGTGTCTTATACATCAAACCAAAATCTGTGCTCCTCTAATGTCCATTTGCACAGTAATTCATATTTCTTTTCATTCATTTATTAACAAACAGACATCCACTTGGTGTTTCTCCTAAACAAATGTTAGTGGCTGTCACTACTAGATACTTAGGCAAATTGAATGTATTCCTATTCCCTTTTGCACCATAGCAATATTATGCAGTGTACTTTAGCTTTCAGCTTTTCCTTATGTACAGAATATTTATGGTCCATTTTGGAGTTGTCATCCAAGCACTTGGGGTCATTTTCTTATTAAACAGTACAATATTAAAGCAACCGGGCACAGCAGGTGGTGTGTTTCTGGCTATTTTGTCATGCCTCAGGCTGAGTTGCCATCTTCCACCCAAAATAATGTCATACTGAGTATTAGTACAAGAAAAAACAAAATCCCAGTAAAAACAGATCATTTAAAAAAAAAATAATGTTGCATTGTAAGTTCCAGACTTACATGGGGGCATTTTTCATGTGGGAGCTCTTCAGAGAGATAAAGTGATTGATGTTTACAAAAGTTGGCACGCATGACCAAGGGCAGATGGTGCATAAATTTGGGCCCCCATCTTACATTCTGCTCCATGTAGGTGGACCACTGAACTGCTGTGACCGAGAAAAAGGAATACAACCATGAACAGATGCAAGACTCCTGGGTACCATGATCAGGCTGTGGGACTAGGACTCAAACTTGCATTACAGTAATAATTTTAAAGCCAGATTTTGGCAATACATTCAAGTGTATAAGCTAGAATTTATATTCTGGCATTTATATGCTGCTGATTGATCGTGTAAAATGTGTGAGATATCTCTGCTTAAAGATACACTTTGTGCTGTTACAGACAGCTCATACACCCTGCTAAACATTGGGTCTCAACCATCATTGCAACTAAGAAGATATGAAATACCCTCCCTAGCTAAACTTATTGCAGTGATGACTAGAAGGATGACAGAAAGGTGGGGAAATAGAGACCTGGGCACTGTAGCAAAACAAAAGACACTGTTCAGTTTCCATCCAAAGACAACCCACACAGCTCCCTGTGTCCGATGGCTATTAGTGGATCTCATGTCTCCTCTTCTACTAGGTCCCCTGTCTTCTTTTTTACATTTGTTGTGTTCAGCTGATTTTCTATCACTGTACCGATCTAATACATTAGTTCAAAGCACACTGTTGTTTCATGACTGATGATGCTGAAAATATAGCATGCTTCCAGACTATATGCTGCCAAACTAGTGACTCACATGAGCCAAATGTACACAATTTCTTTATCATTTTGTTGTACATTTACATACATAAAGCATACGCTGCCTTTATAGGGTAAGAAGTCTATAAGGCTCCAGTTTGTTTAGCATTTTCCAAACTGGAAAATGCCTGGCATTCATATCTTTCTCCCTGTGGGCCTCCAGAAAGGTGTGCAAGGATGAAGAAAGGGCACAAGGTGGCCACAAAGAAGGGACAAGTAGATGGGCAGAGCTCAAAGGAAAAATCCAGTGTCCCTAGAGAGAGATAATCAAGAAATGTCAAAGAATAAATTTAGAAATGTTGGGAAATGAGGAACAGACATCATGGATTTGGGCTCTCACCATTTACAAGCTTTTCCTGACATCTGCAGTAGCCAACCTACTATTCCAAATTGTAGCAGCAAATATGTTTCTTTACTGTCTAGTTACCTTGGTATTATCACAGTACCTCTCTCACAGAGAGTGAATTCTCTGTTTAAGAATGGGGGATAGCAGAAGCACACAAAATGGAACAGCAATGTACTGCACCCATTTTAAAGCATTGCCTATACCTTGCAATTTCTTCAATTTGTTGTGCCGTGAGCAGACTTCCAAAGCAGCCTCAATCTGTATTTCAGTTTCACAGGATCCTTCAGCACTTCCAGAACTGCTGAGAACCTGGACCATGCCCACCAGCTGGGATGGTAGAAGAAGAAATCCCCATCATTTAGCTCAGAAAGAAACACCTGGTGAAGACGCCGTATATTCCCTGTTACTTCTTTGTTTTATCTGGCTTATGAATATTTACATGAACAGATTTTGGCTCACACTGGGAGACTCTCTCATATAAATATCTATGGAAACATAGCAAGACGGGATTTTGTGCACAAAACTGGCTTTCTAACTAATTTCTCTTTATTTCTAAGATGATCAGCTCTGGTGGGGAAAAAAAATTAAATGGTTAGTTCATCTTTGAAACCTAGGCTCATTGTTTCTTGAACATTTTCAACAGTGGTTCTGCACAATAATTATTATGGCTTCATTCTTTAGTTACAGATGCCTTGAGGACATTTTACATTTGTCTTTATATTGAAATAATATCATTGCTAAGATGTTCTTCAGGTGGCCATTCTACAGCATGTCTTTTTCTAGAATTTGTACTTTAAAATTAATCATGAAACCTTTCCATCATATATTAAATAGGTGAGATAAAGTGTAAAAACAAGGGCTGTACCTGATACTTGAAAGTTGCTATTCCTGACAACACTTCATCTTTTTCATACCCATATTGGCTTTTATCCCAGCCCATCTATTCCTTAATGTAAGTGTTATAAATTGTTGTAAAGTGCCATAAAATGTAATAAACATGAATCAATATTTCTTGGTTAAAAAACTTAGAAATGCTGATGAAGCTCAGGTTTATTATAGATGTCCTGAACCCACAATGTGCCTTTATTTTTTTTACCTTCATCATTTTTTCAGGTCTTGAGTTCATGTGTGCATACACATTCATTCTTCACAAATCAAAGAGGCAGCAAAAACTAAGATTACTAATGCAGAGCTAATGAAGCATCTAACATTTTAACCAGTTGTTTTAGGCAGGATATCCAGTATATAGAGAGTTGTTATATTTGGTATGTATGACCCAATTCAAGCAAATTCCTTATGGATCTAGTGAATATTAAGTGTGTGCACGGCACCAGAAAGTTTGGGGATTACTCAGATGCTTAAAGTTAAGCATATGCTTAAATGCTTTGCTGAATCAGGGCTTTAATGAAGAAGTATGGCACAGTAGTGCTATTTGCCATAAAAATTCATCATTGCCATGGATCTCTGCTCATTAAAGAAGATGCTATGATTTGTGCTTAAAATATGAAAGAAATATGATACCTGCATGGTGTATTAAATACCCAAGCATACACATGCATTTAAATTCTTGCTATCTTTTAAGGATATTGTTGTGAATTATGTTCTTGTATATGCAAGAGCATCCTTCATAGTGAAGTGACAGTTCGTTTCCACATCCAGCTGATCCTCTTTACATATTATTAGTATTATTTATTCTCAGTCTGAAGGTAATGATGGATTTCTTTGTCCTCAGTTGCTTTTGTGGTTTCTCCACAGGAACCTCCATGGGCTGCGGCATTTCCAGGGACATCGGAAGACTCTCCCCAGGGTGGAGCAAACCCGTCCCCTCTCCCTGGCTCTCAGGTGATGGCCCCGGCAGCTGTGTGGGAGTAGCTGGGGAGAGGCCTCCTCAGGGGCTGCCGCCAACCCTGGGCCTTGCCCTCAGGCCCGGCCCTGTGGCAGCCCTTTCCCCAGGCCAGGGGGATGGCTGAGCTGTGGCCACCCTTGGTCACGGCCCCTGGCCCAGCCCATCCCAGCTTACCTCTCTGGGGGCTGTGGGACGGGGCTGGTAGGGGAGGGAGGGCACCGCACCGCCCTGAGGCTCCACGGCCCCCTCCACACTGGACCTGTGCTGTTACCAGAAGGAAAGAGATTCTCTATTGTAAAAGATCCACATCCTGGTAAAACAATTTGGCCGAGTTTTCCTGGGACAGGAAAAGGGCAACCGGACTGGGGCGACAACCACGGTCTCGTGCCACACACCACGCCGTGCCGCCTGGCTCTTCAGATGGAGTGTCTGTGACTGGAAATGAGGCCACTAAAGTGGAAGAAAGATAACATGTCTCTAAACTATGCGTTGTTGAGGATTGTCTTTGACAATTCAGCTATTTATAAATGTGATAGTCCTCTGTTTCTCCTGCCTCTTTCAGCACCCCAGTGAAGAATGTGTGAAAAGCTCTAATTTCCCTTGAGGAAAAGAGTTAGTATCTTGTGATTTTCAAAAGCTGTGTTTGCACTGTGGTCAATAAATTCCTATAGACAACTGTTCCCCCTTGGAATTCTCTTATCTTGTTATTTTGTTAATGCTTGAGATGAATATTGTGGCTCAGCAAAGACGTGGTAGAAAGCCGTCCCATTTCTTGCGGGTCAGCTTTGAGATGAGGATGCCAGGGCTTTAACAGACTCTCCTGGCATTAGGTTTCCCTTTTCTTTTATGAAAGCTTAAATACTCTTCGTTTCCTTCTGACTTGGATCAAGATCAAATTTTGAAATATCCAAATCCTCCATGAAACAGCATTACGTCTTTCTCCAGAGCCCCAGATGTTACTTCTTACAATGGTAAATCCCACCAGTATCATATAAAGACATTTTTTGTTGAGAAAAAGGTTGAAACATCTCCCTGTACCAAATCCATAACAACTTCCTGTTTTGTAGGCAAAAATACAATTTGAAATATTCAATCCGAAAAGTTCCCGCCTCAGTGCTTAAACTGCTTCTGCATTCACGTCGCACATCTTCATGAATTGCCTGATGAAAGGAGGCAGACTCTGGGGATGACTGCAAAGGCAGGTGCAGCTCCAAACCAAGTGTTCCCTAAACCTGTGTGCCAAACTTCTATGTGGTAATTCCAAAGTCATGGGAAGATCCTGCACCTTTAAGTCTGGGATCACTCTGATCTTAGCCCCATCGCTAAACAACAGTGCAGGTCTGCATGCAGAAATTTACCTTTAGATGTGCCACCCTTCTAACATTATATTTGAAAACTATATTCTTTCTAGGAAGGTCAGCAAAGAAAAATTTTGATGATACTATTCTGTCTGATGATACTATTCTTCTCCACGTTTTGGAGATCATTGTGTGTATACCTTTGGGTTGTTTTGGTTTAGGTTTTTTTTTTTTTTATTAATATAAGATTTTTCCCGATAGTGAAGCAGTGTCAGTTTCACCATAAGACTTCTTATTTTCTAATAGTTTGTTTGGTTTTCATAAGGTAAACATAGCTGTCAGCATGACATGACAGCACCGCTGTATAGAACACCACAGCAGTGCTGCTAATCTGACTGATGGCACACAATGAGATGGAAAGAAAGACAAAAGAAAAGTGTGATTTTGCCTGATGAGAAGCTGCGCTCAGGTCTTAGTAGAAAATTCAGAGCAGGAACTGCAGCCACAGTGATTAACAAGGAGTTTCCAGAAGTTAATATACCGGGCAAAAGGGTTGCTCCTTTGGAGGCTGAGCACTGGAGAGTGGAAGTTAAAATGACTTGTGCACCATTGAGCTGGAACATGCTGCTCCTGGGTCATTGATCTGCTCTGCTCTGGCAGGGCACCGCTTTGGTATTGTTAATTTTCAATGACATAAAGACTTGTACTAGTACAGGAAGCAGCATTGAAAGGCCAGAGACTAAAGGGAAGACAAAAGAGAGGCCAGCAGTAAACATGGAGGGTTCCAAAGACTGTGATGCAAAACCAGAAACAAATACAGCCCCTGAACAATAGGAAATTCATTACTTCATGGATCAAATGGACCAGGCCAGATCCTTGGCTGCCATGGATTAGAATTGTTTCTTTCTTATCAGGGAAACTGGGCTCACATGAACTGGAAGAGTAGGTGATCCACAGTTTACATAAGTAGTGAAGCTGTGTGTAAGAATGACTTTTTTTCCCCTAAAAGGTGAGTGCACACAGAATTGTACAATGCATTTTTTTTATAAATATTTAACATCTAAAGCACACTGCCACTGCAATCCCTTTTTATGACCCCTACTATAATGATAAGTATGAAAAGGTGCATAAACCTCAAAGACCTATCCATTTATCAGGAAGAGAGATGCTCATTCTAAAAACTAGAGGTAATAATTTATTGTTTGGATCTTCTGTAATAAACTTGAAATAATGCCCTTAAATTTCAGAATTTTACTGTCAGTAAGACAGTCATTAGTTCTTATGACTGAATTTCCACACCATAACATTCATCAGCATCTCCAAACAGTCCTCCCATACTTTTCCCCAGGCTTTATATTGCAGTGGGTACACTGCCCTGAGGTCTCAGTGGCACAGGCACGCTCACAGCTTCCATATCTTTTTAACAATGAAGGCGCTGTAAGTGTAGATGTTTTCCTCTTTTCCTTTCACATAAGTGAAAGTCCTATCATGCCTCCACCCCAGCCAGCTGGGGAAGGCAGCCATCACTTTGCCAGTGTTACATGTAAACTGGCTGAATTGTGTTTGGGGGAAACAAGTTCTACTGAAATGTCCGTCACGTCATTGTGTCTGACAGCTTTGATGCACACAGAGAAATGGACAGCTAGGAAAGGAGTTAAGGTGGTAAAGTGAGCTTTTGTCTACATGTTTTCTGCAGTTCTCTATCTGCAAAACAGAGAAGTAAGACTGGCCACTTCCTTTGATGTAACAAATGGAGAAAATAATCTGGTTTGTTGGGGCAGGGCTGTCTCTGGACCTTGTCTGGGCACTGAGGCAGTTGCTGGGCTTAATATAAAGTAGCAGTTATAGAGAATTCAGCATTTATTTAAAATATCAACAATCTTCAGTTAACCAGGCAGGATGAAGAAAAGGCAGTTGGATGGCAGCATGAGAACAACAGGCACAGTCAGACAAACTGGAAGGATGCAAGAATTGTTGCCTGAATGAACTCAGTGGATATAGTGGTATGACTGATTACATCAGTTGCTTAAGACTGGAAGCAAAACCGAGTGTTTAAAAGGACACAGTATTTACCATTTAACCTCAGATTTTATTCCCAAAGAGAATCTCTAATTCAAAATTTTCTGGACTTCACAAGAGGTTTTTTTTTCTCTCTTATTCTCATTTCAGCCCTTCCTAATTCAAAGGTGGATTCAATGCAAAAAATATTTAAGCATTAATGCATTGATCCATTTATTTTTGTTTGTTTAAATTTTTTAGTAGCTTACATGGTGTCAGGAACAGCATAAATCATTAACATCAGCTCAGCTCAGCTCAGCAATAACCTAGAAATGCAGACAATCTCCCCATTCTAACAGATGTGAAGAAAGTATCTGAGTCTTCAAGACCACCTGTAAGATGTCTCAGATCTTAAATACTTCCCTATCCTAGGCTTGAGGGTGATCTTTTACTTGCTCTACAGTGAATGAGGGCTCAGTGGTGCATAATGAAAAAATAAAGAGATTTTACATTAGGAAATGACAGCTTTGCTTTGTAGATTTATATGTGAAGCATATGCACTTGCTGAAATACAGCCAGTTTTGCTGAGATTCTTTTTTCTATTTTTTATTGCTATAGCAAAAAAAGTACTGGATTTCAATGCATGAAAATCACAAAGCATGACCAGTTTGGTTTGTATTCTACTGAGAAGTATACTAGTACTGTGTTGTGGATTAAAAATGCTTGAATTTTTTAAAAACACACACAAAAAAACCTGCATGTAATTTGATTCAATGATTCTCTTTGGCTATTTCTAGATTAGTAATTTAACTAGTGCCTAGGCACTGAAACTCAATTGCCTATGAAGTTCAATAGTGTGAATGTAGCTTGGTTTTGTTCTGGGCCAGCTTACACTGTCCCAGACTATTCCCAGGCAGATTCTGGGGCTTAGTGTGGGACAGTTGGTATTACAGACTCCCATACCTCACTGACGAGTGTAAATGCAGCCATTCTGCTTCAAAGACTATGAGAGTATAGTAATACAGACAGGCCATTCTGTGCTAGTTAGCCTCAGGGCCAGGAAACTAGGATAGAAGTAATTTTTCTGGCCATGGGACTCCTGAAGTTATGAGGCTTCATTGAACAGTCCTTGTAGGTTTTGCTATTCACTGACTAGGTGTGATTGATATTTTATACCTAAGCAATTCTCTCCCATTCTTTCTCATGTTCCATTGTAGCTCCATATACCTGAAAGCCTATGTTTCAGGTCATTAGTTGGAATAGGGCAAAGTCTTGTGAATACATTCTCCAGAAGGTGGAAGAAAGAGTAAAATCCTCACTAATTCTCATAATAACATATATCTGTTTTTCTAGCTCGTCCTCTTCCTTGTCATGAGAACCGTATTTCAAGTTCTTTAACACCAAACTTGGCATATTAAAAAAATAGACTCTTTAACAGGAAAAGGGTCTAGTAGCAGCTTTACAAAAGAACCTATTGTATTTTCCTCACAGCCAAGAAAGCAAAATCAGGCACTTCAAATCCTTGGTATACCCCAAATGCGTAGAGTCAAAGACAAGGTTAATAACAAATTGTGGTCTCAAAAGAAAATTAGAATCCACTGCTTTCTAACATTTCCTAGGGTTGCCTGAAGTTACCCTTCTTGGCTTCCAGCTTACCACACCAGAAAGATGCAAATCTCCTGTAGGTCCTCTCTCATATCTGCCAGTCCTGCAAGGACGTCTTGGATATTTTTGGGTATCTCAAGTGGCACTACAAGTTTATATTTAATGCTCAGTGTTCAGGCAGCAAGAACTGGGATGGAGTTCTGATCACAGATGAGGCCTGTAAATACAACAGTAAGACACCTTTTGAAAAATGCGTCAGGAATGAGTAGTAATATTGCTCTACAAAACTGGCCATGTCCAGGACCTACTCATTTGGGGATAGCTTTTTGAACGCACATTGAGTAATTCTCACTCAGGTCAATGGTCCCTCTGAATATGTGCTGGTCAGCATGAAGAAGAATGACAAAACAAGACATTTCACATTGCAAGAGCTTTGTTGCTTGGATACTTGAAAATGGCAGATACTTGCTGTCACGTGTGGTTCCAAAGAGCATTGCTTGTGACTATACTAAAAAGCCATGCATAGGTTTAGGTTGTTTCAAGTACCAACAAAATGCTACAAGTTTCATAGGCTCCTAGTAAATACTATCAACTAATGCACGCCACACCAGCTAACACCAGTGTCTTACCTGAGATTTGTAGGCTTGCATCTGATCTACCAAGGTGCTTATTTGTGTGTCTGCGGCAGCGTGGTATCTGTATCTTTATAAATCTGGACCCTATTCTTTCCATTCTTAAATCAGCTGAACACTCTTTTAGCCCTGTGAGTAAGCAAGGATGAGTGATTAGATATGTAGGTGCTGAACAACTCCATCAGAATTAGAAAGAAAGGAGACCTATGGGTGCATTCGGTGTATACTACTCTTTTTCAGTGAGATGGCTAACATCAACAGCAGTCAGTGGAGGGGGACAGGGAGTTAGCTCCTAAGCTGAGATAATTCTCCAGGTCTTCAAGGACAGTTGAATTACCCAGCCACCTGAGTGCAAAATCTTTGGGGTGCAGACTATTTTACCATATCTTTATCAACGGCATAGAAAAGATTGTCAGTGCTTAAGCAACAATGAGTAATTCTCCTAATGCTTCATTCAGAGCAGGTATTACTTGTGGCCGTTGACATCTCCATAAGGTGAAGAGGGTATCAAAAAATAGCCAGTCCCTGGATCTAAAGACAGCAATTTTAGCTGTGTGACTGGTGCCAGGAAACCATTTCCAAATTAGGCGTGTCCATCTCTATTTTGTGACCCTTTGGATGGAATAAAAAATTGTGTTGCATGGTAAAACAAGCCTACTGATTTACACTGGATGAGATTTTAGTCAAGTTATATGCTAAGATTGCCTGTGGCAGTTCTAAATATTAAAGTTCAAAAAACCAGCAAGGACTGGAAATTGATCACAGTTCAAAAGACTGCTCAAAGCACATTATCATAAAACAAAGAAGAAAAAACAAAGAAAAAAAAAAAAAGAAAAAACCAAAAAAGGTCGAATGGCAACAAGATAATCAAATACTCACATCTACGTAGTTTGAAAGTCGTATGATTACTCAAACAACTGCCAGCTTGCATTTATTTCTCATCTTCCTTTTACTGAAGGCAGGTTTTTTTCTCCTATGTGCAACTTCAGCTAGGAAGAATCCTAGACAGATATTATCTGGCAATTCATAACTACATTTGTATTTTTATTGTTTTGCTATCAAGGGTTAAGGTCTACTCAGACATACTAATTTCTTTTTTGGAATTTTCAAACACATAAAAGAGTAGGAGATTCTGATAAGGCCCTATTGTAGTTATCATGTGATATAACTACAGCTAAGGTCATGTCGACCTGCTCTTGTTAGAGTACATCATCTACTTAGGAGAAAAGAAAACAAATTGTGTCACATTTTATTCCATCAACGGCTGTAAAGGAAAAGGATATTTTGAGAAACTGAATTAATAATACATTAAAATAACTAGAAAGAAGGGCTAATAATTAAACATGCTCCATAATTCAGTCCCAGCCTGAACAATGAATCTACTCTTTTGGTATCAGTTCTTTTTAATTATAGAAGTGACAATTCTGAATGACTCAAACCTTCTCTGTCATCTTGCACACAGACAAAGCCAATTAAGGTGAGACCAAAGCAAAAATACACTTCATTCATTTTGCACTCAGTTTACGCAATCGCTTCACTTTGAAGAACGCAGAAGGGGAGCAGGACTCAGATCTGGTATACATGTGGTGGTTTGTTTGTTTGTTTGTTTGTTTGTTTTCAGCTGATTTTGTAAAAGGTCTTAATTCACTACATAGACACAGGCATATTCAGTATGACTTTCCAAATTCGGTACAGAATCCTCAGCAAACCCTTTCAAATCACTTCAGGTATTCTTGGAGTGACATACTGCTGTACACAAAGCAGGAAAAATAAGGCCTAATAACAGTTACAGTAACTTTTCAGAAGGAATTAAAACTTTGGATTTCCAGGTTAGTTTAACAAGGAAGCATTGTCAGACATGGAAACATGGTATCATAATGCCAAATAACGTGTATTAAAAGGCTTGTTGTTGCAGTTTCTAATAAACTTCTGTTCAAAAGATCAAGAAAATCCATCTTTTTGTCCCTAGAAACTATTGAAATAAAACATAATTCACAGTGCAGCTCAGTACAGATCCATTTACATTGATGATACTGTATGAAATTACACACTACCAGCAGGTATGGCTAGAAGAATATCATGGAGAGAAGAAATGAAACAGAAGCATGTCCATACTGCTCTCTACTAATATCCCTTTGCCCCCACCTGTATGGCCGTATTTAGATCACCATTCTGCTTTTCAATGCATGCATGTATTAATGCTGGTAGATTCAAACCAAGATTTGGCAGCAAATCCATATCCTTAAAATCTTTCAAAAGGACTGTGCTTCCTGATAGCTGCTTTACTGTCTGGCCAAAGGGCATTCCTTCTTGTGGAGGGCTTTGCAGTAGAAGGGTGGAACCAAGATATGCAGCTGGAGGAGGGACAGGGAATTTGAGAAGCTTTAGCAAGTCCATAGTGTATATTTCTCATTTGTACGTGTTCAGGTAGGGGCACGCTGAATAAAGGCTTGCTGTAGAACATGCCTAAACTTGACTGTCACCATTAGATTTAAAGATTAGCACCCCAAAGAGGTTAATAGAATCTATCAAAGTTACTGTCTCAGATAATCTGTGTCGTGATCATATCACATGATTTTATCCACTAAAGGGTGGCATATTCCCTGGGTAAGCAGGAGCAAACTTCTCCTTCAGTGTGTCTTGTGCACAATGCCGAGGCACTCTTCACAGCGCTTGGTGATGGCTGTTTCTTGTGTGGATTGTAGGAATAAATAGCAGGCTGCAGATGAAAGCCTACTCTTCCTACAGTACTCGGGAAAAGTGTCACTTCTATCTTGTGAATAATATAACTTGCCTGAATGATATTTTTCAGCATAGTTGTACAAATAATCTTGGATTTGTGGCAAAGAAACCCCATACTCATTCTTTTTTCTTTCCAAGGGAGAGGAAATTTGGCATGTAATATCACCTTTCATCCATTTTCAAAGTCTGATCTTACTGCATTGGTCAGGGACAGGTCTTATGTTCTCAAGCAAACAGCACTAAGAAGTTGCAGGATATTTGCTGTTTGTTTTTTATATTGGGAACGTCATAAAAGACTAAAGAGCAAGATAGATTCCACATTTCCTCTAGGTAGATTTACGCTAACAATAATCAAAACAGAAAGCTTTTAAATCCAAAAAGATTAATTGTTTCAGGTTTAGTAAAGGAAAGCACCACTGTCAGAAACAGTTATTTGACAAAGGCCAGCTAAAGTGGATATTTCATTGCTAGGGAGCAGAAGGGCACTCACACTTTACATACGGTATGCTTTACTCTGAAGCCGTGCTGAGCCATATCCTTCCAGAAACTCTTCACGACCTACTAATTGATCCCAAACCACAGTTTTGGAACTAGATTGTAGCAATAACCATTTCTTGCTATACACACTTTCCTGATGATGCTGACATAAAGAAAAATCAATCAAGCTTTTAAGAAAGGTCCACTGCAGCTATGGTTTGAGGATACGATTCAAGTACAACAAAGAAGAAAAACAAATCTCTATCAACATCATGGATTTCTGGCTGAAACACTCCATATTCCCCACCCTGAACTTGTCATTAAGAGGACTGATGTTATTGCATCCTGCAAAACATCTCATTTACTGAGATGATGTGAAGCTAATTAAGCCACTGAAAGGCATACGAGTATTCTTCTCTGAGGAGAGGCAGGATTCACTGAGGCACATGCAGCTTCACAGAGCCAGCTGGTGCCATCACGTTCAGGGAGTGGAGAACTGCCACGACCACACAATTTTTTTTGTGCAAGGCTTCCACAGAAATTCAGCCAGGAGCTTTATCAAAGACTATTTCTTTAAAGATGGACAAATATCTACCAATATCCACTGCATTTGAAGGAGAGTCATTGATCTGAAGGAGATCATTAGGACCTGGTTCAGATTTCTTAGTAAGATTCAATGGGTGATGATGAAGCTGCCTATAATGATCCTCAGTGAATATAAACATTTAAATTCAACAGTGAGTTCAGAGTTTTCACATAAAGTATACAACCTGAACTTCTAGTCTATTGGTATTTCGTATGAATATAGACCGTATTTTGTGTAGTTGAGAGCCAGGTGGCACAGTTTTTTCTCTGCATGTGGAGCCATACAATATGACCTGTTGTGGTTTAACCCCAGCCCAGCAACTAAGCGCCACCCAAACACTCGCTTGCCCCCTCCACCCCCCCTCAGTGGGATGGGGGAGAGAATCAGAAGAGTAAAAGGGACAAAACTCATGGGTTGAGATACAGACGGTTTAATAGGTAAAGCAAAAGCCGTGCATGCAAGCAAAGCAAAGCAAGGAATTAATTCACTACTTCTCATGGGCAGGCATCCCCAGGAAAGCAGGGCTCCATCATGTGTAATGGTGACTTGGGAAGACAAACGCCATCACTCTGAATGCCCCCCATCTCCTTCTTCTTCCCTCAGCTTTATATGTTGAGCATAATGTCATACGGTACGGAATATCCCTTTGGTCAGCTGGGGTCAGCTGTCCCAGCTGTGCCCCCACCCAGCTTCTTGTGCACCCCCAGCCTCCTCGCTGGCGGGGTGGGGTGAGGAGCAGAAAAGACCTTGACTCTGTGTGAGCCCTGCTCAGCAGTAACAAAAACATCCCTGTGTTACCAAAACACAGCACTACACCAGTTACTAGGAAGAAAATTAACTCCATCCCAGCCAAAACTAGGACACCTATGTCATCTGGGATGTGCCACATTATCTTGAACATGTACCCTTTCCAGTTCAGAAATACTCCTGGACAGCTACTGAAATCTAAGAAAATGTGATTCAAATGAAGAATTAAGTTTTTTATGTAGGTTGATTTTGGTTTTTTTAATTCCTAGTGAAAATGCAACCCTGTATTCAATGCTTTCCTCCAGCTAAGGAGAACATGATCAAATATATCAATTATAATTTTTGCTACTAGGATTTCACGTGTTACTTAGAAATTCTGAAAAATAAAGTGGGAAAGCTAAAAGGGCAAAGTGCAGAAAGACTCAAGTTAGCTAGATCCTAATAGGAAAGACGAACAAATACTGTTATTTAGATTAACAAAAAGATGACTGATTTGGGGTCAAACTTTGCAGCGATACAAAAAGCAGTAAAAGCCATCAGGAGTGATACAAGCTTTCTCTTATATCACACAATGAGACATAAATAATGGATAGAGCATAGGTAAGTACCTGTGCTACCTTTAAGCTAATTACTAGAATGCATCTTTACATTGAACATTTACTACAGGAAGAATGAGAATTGAGAGAATACTTAATATAATCTGCAACAAATATTACACTTGCCTGGTTGATCACGGAAGATAAAAAAAAACCACAAGGAATGATATAAACTTACATCTTGAACTGAAAAATCTAAAATGATTTCTGAGGGACATTAAATGTCCAAGTACAAGCATAGGAAAAGAGTAAAAGTGGCAGAAGAAGGGTAGACTTAAAAAACGAGAGAAAGCAATTCCACAGGTGGAGGTGCAGACAGATCATCAGGAGACTCTTCATTGCCTGAAGAAGCCCTTCTAAATCCCCACCTAAACTGAGCTGCTTTAATAATTTATCCACTGAAGAATTATTTCCTGAGAGACAGAAACTGTATATTTTAAATTAAGCAAAAGAGTTTTAGCCCCTTACATATGAGACCAACATGTTCAGGGTGGGATTTTTAGAGTCCCCACCTTTGCTTTCCCCATGGCGATCAGCACTCTCAGCATGAGAATTACCCCCAGATGCGCAGAAAATATTCAGCTGGTGCTGTCAAAAAGCTGCTTTCAAGATTTCAATACTACAACTAAAACTACTGTGCTAATGGATTTGACTGCAAAAATGGGTCCCCCTTTCCTCCCTGCCCTGTGTCATCTGTCCCATCCTTTGAGTGCAGTGGACCTCATGGCTGGAAATTGTGACAGGGGCAGGCTCCTTCCTCCAGGGTTAGTGACTGTGCCGTCGCCTCATCCTGCCATGCAGGTGGCTACAAAGAGGCATGATCCCCTGTAGGCAGCAACATCACCTCTTCTGAAAATGCACACGTTTTTACTGCTGCAGTTGGAGAGAAAGAAGCAGCAGCTACAGGGTGATTTAGCTCTGAAGCCTGCAAACTACATCAGCCTGTGGACCACTGCACAAATAGTGCAGCCAAACGGAGCTGGGTGGACACTTCCCAAACATCTGTGACTTGATTTGCCATGGTCAGAGCTTCTGTAGCTTTTTCTGTTTGCAGAGAGCAAAAAGTAAAGATGCTCTGATTCTTTGTGCAGTTGAAAATGACCGCATGTGGTGTAACATAACAGAAAGAAAAAGATCAGTCACAAGAACATTCACAGAGGATGACTCTTCATTGTATTAACAGTGGATGATACCCCTTGGCTAGGTTTCCATATTAAATATCTATATGTATTTCTATTTGTTACTATTCCACTTAGTACTTTGCATCCTCTACTGCTTGTGTTATACTGAGGTTATACTTCCACGCTCCAGGTTCATAAGTGCTTTTTGCCAACAAGCATGCAGCAAAAGAAGGTGACAGTACTTGACCCCAGGAGCTTCCACTGAACACACAAGCCAATCTTATAGCTGAAAATCTTCAGAAGCCGTGTCAGAGCTAAAGCCACATGTAAAATGGATTTCTATTCCTGAAAATGTTTGAAATTATGAATCTATGTTTGTGTGTGTGTGGTTTTTAAGACTTTGTATTCCAAAATTATTCCATAGAAAAATGACAGGAACACCTCAGAACTGCCAGTAGCTTGGAGGGCCTCTTTTAAAATATAAGACACTTTAGAACTGAACCCTTGGAGTGCTAAGGCCTCACTTTCAGGTGTGCTTTTGGTTACTCTAAGCTCAACTTCTACTCTTGACCAGATATTCTTCCCCACCATAAACTGGAAAATGTTTCCTGAAGAAAGTGTCATTGAAACAGATACTTCTTGGCACAAATTTCTATGACTTGGCACTTTCTAATGAAAAAAGTCAGTCAAAAGTTCTCAGTAAGTTTCATACAAATAATCACCAAAATTAGACAAAAAGTAAATGGACTTGGCATGTATAATCTGCATTGTTTCCAAGCACAAAGCATGGAAAACAGAAGCTCCTAGAGTTGTTTTAAAGTGAAAGTGTAATTGAATGGCATGTATCTTAATCCAAACAGTATTTTTCTTGCTTTTAATCCACTGGAAATGGCAATTTATATGCACAAGCAGTTCTGCCCAAGTAGCCAACCTTAAAATGCCTTTGTATTTAAATAGAGTGGCATCTGACATTTCTGTGTCCATGTGTAACCAGACCTCTGTTTACCCTCTGGAAAGTGCCAGCATAAGGGAAGAATAAGGGACAGTGAGAATTTGCCTGCTGGTTTGGGAACAGCTGGAACTCTGATTTACTCTGAAAGTTCAGGATGTCCCAATTAAATCAGGACACTTGAGAGATATGAAGACTTAAATGTCCCTCCAAAGCTTTGGTCTAATACAATTAAGCTGGCTGGTTTTGCTAATGATAGACACATTCCAAATTTCAGAAAAATGATAAGTAGATATAATGGGTTTTTACTGTTGTGTACTTATAAGAATATGCCCCCAAAAGGTTTCTATTCCTTGCTTCCATTTTCTATTGAATGTCAATCATTTATAACTTTTGGTGCCTATACTACAATCCTCCTTGAGATACAGGATGCCCTTACCTCTCAGGAACATCATGATCTTTTATTTTTACACCTAGACTCCTCTGCTACCTTTTTTTTAAAATTTGCTTGTTGATTTTGAGATTGGTATGCATTTGTGAAATGCCTATGACTTCTTCATGTGGAAAACCACTGTTTATAAGTGGGTACTAACTGAAAACAAAATGTGAAGAAAATGTACCACAGCATGCAGTACAATACTGCACAAGCATGCAGTGCAGCTGGAGTTTTGAATAGGCAAAAAACCATTATGTCCTAAATATCTGAATATTGTTGAGTTGCGATAGCTTAGGAGTTGCTCTCAGCTGTTTTCTTGAGAAATATTAGTGAACTCTAAATAAATATAACTTTATTGCTTAACTTCCACAAAGACAAATATTCTTCAAGAAATGAAAGGACAAATAAGGGAAAAGTGTGTTCTGTACTGCTGAAACAGCCTAAAAAGGAATAAATAATAGAAAGAAAATCCGCTTACAAGCTCATAATTTTTAAATTTCTGTAATTGCCTAATGTTATTTAAACACTACACACACACACACATCAGTCAATGATAAGTTACCATTCACAGTGCAATGTCTTTCTTTGGCATGATTGCCTCCTTTCCCCCCCACCATGACAGATTGTATTTAATTGAACAGTTGCTGGTTTAGAGCTGTCATTAAAAATGCATATATTCAAATGGTCTTAGTACAGCGTATTTCCCTTTCTGTTCATTTCCCCCTTTTATGTAGCAGTAAATATCTTTTTGTGTTCTGGTTCTAAGTTATTTAGAAATAATGTGATTCTTACTAAGAGCAAAGATTTTTTTTTTAAAGGATAGACTAAGCTTGTTAAGTTGCTTGCTAATATATTTTTTATTGACCTAGTGTCTTTCAGTCCCTGTACCACTGAACTCCAGGGTCTTTGTAGAGAGGATACATTTAGAGCAAAAACTGGGATCTAGTTCTTTTTTTTTTTTTTTCCAAGACAGTTTTAAAAGCAAATTCCTTCTGGCCTTACATGAGACAGAAATCTTTCATTTCAATCAGCCAACGTGGATCCTGACTGTAGGTAAAGGGAGAAGAGAGGTCTAACTCACTGGAGTTTTTCCAGAAGGAAGAACTAGGCTGCCTAGACCATATCCACACACACTGTGACTGACTGAAGAAAATGGTTTTGGCTACCCTCTCTCTCAGTTTATGCAATCTAAGTTGTCCTTTAAATACAGCCACATACCGAGTCAGAGTGAGCTGTTCATACAGATGTTTTCAACAAAATCCATTCCCACACTTCATTAATAACCTGGGATGGAACTAGCAGGATATAGTTACTATTAAACATTATTGCCTGCCCTGCAGCACTCACTACTTAAACTTTTTCAATCTCTTCTTTTCCTCCTCTTTTATTTGTTAGCGGGATGGATCCAGGTATGCAACAAATTAAAATTAGACTACATCTACTGAGGATCTAGCTCATTGCTGATGATGAAATCTACATCTACTGAGGATCTGGTCTCCACAAGTCTCCACAAATGCATGTGACTTTTATATGATATGTGTAGAGGTTGCTCTGAAATTTTCATAGACTACGAAAGAAAGGAATGATTACCACCAGTGACAAACCTAATGCTTGGAGGACTCTGACATTGCTCATTCTTCAACTTTCTAAATGAGTTTTTACTTTTTGAGATTTTTCCAATAATACTGTTATGTACAGATAAAATAGAATTAACGCTTCATTACTATTCATCGTATGGCACTGGAGACAAACTTGAGAAAATATACATTATTTACCATCAGCAAACTCACATTATCTGAAATTAATTAAAAACAATAAAATAAAATTAAAAAAAAATTAAGGCTAAAACCCATCACATGAAAATTAGGAATAAAAATAGATAAATAAGAGACAGAAAATCTCTTTTACACTAGGACTTCTCAAAAACTTTGACTTACCAACACTGGGAACAGATCTAAGAAATGAGAATATAACTGAAGTATTTGGAATCATAAAGATCCATGATCACTGATGAAGTTTGCATTGAGAGAGATGCATTTTTGTAAATATAATTGGTTTTTTGGCTACAGACAAATTCTAGGATGTGTTTTCAGACAAATACTGAACAGTGCCAGCCAACTCCCTGTCAAACCAAGGTTTTATGTGCCTCCAGAACTATGGTAGAAAGATAACACATATAGGCAGAGACCACCATCTCAGTGTCAAAACTGTTAAAATCTTTGCCGAAGGGATAATAACACATATGTATCACCATGTAATATTAAACAGAATTTGCAAGTGCAAGTTTCTCAGTTGTCAGGCAGATATATAATGCGTTTCTTAACTTAGATTTTACATAGATAGACAATGACCCCCACCTCCACTTTCTTAAACTGAGGCCAAAAATTCAGATATCAGTGATAATTAGAACCTGGTTCACAGCCACTTGTGCTTACAGTCTAAGCAAGTGGAAGGTCATCAGTTCTGCCATGACATCAATGACAAAAAAAAAGAAAAGAAAGAAGCAACGCAAAGACTTTCAATTAGTAACACATTTGTAGTGTAACAACAGAATCACTAAAGGTGCAGATGACTTGTTAAGCAGTTGTAATGACATGCTAACATAGGCTCTGTAAGTATAATTTTTGGTCAAGGACAGATTATTGTAAAAATGTTAATAAAAGATAATTTTAGATTCCTTTGCAATGAGCTTTCACAAAACCAATATTAGTCGTACGTGCTATATATGCATATTTTGTACAAAGCCAATTAACCTCTTTATTTGAAAACAAGAGCTTCATTATTGTTGAATACAGCAGCTAATCCTCTGCAGCAGATAACTTTCGGCAGGTATGAGTGGAATGAGTTGTACTCACTATGCCCATGTTCTTCCACAATTGAAAGATTAAATATTTAATTTGCTAAACACTGGTATATATGAAGGTTAGGAAACTTTTGGTATAGGAAAAGTCAAGGCATCATCCGAGAATAAACAGAAATGTTTGCACTAGATCCATCTTCCCATTTATTTCTTTTCTTAACCGGTTCAGCCGTACAGGTAAAAACATATCCTTTTTGGTCAGCAAAGTTCAGCTTGTATTAAGGAAATGACAATTTTTAACTAGCTTTAATTTAGCATCAAGATTGCATGGCTAACAAAAGGACTGCTAAGTGCAGGTATCTTTTTTTATTTAAAAATGTAACAAAGTTCCACGGATAGACCAAGGTAACTGAGCCATCATTTCAATCAGTTAAGACAAATACATTTCTCTGAGATGCCTAATACAGCATTATACATCTCGCAGGGGCAAATACTTAATCACAGTCCTGTCTTTATGATTAGGACCACACGCTGATGCAACAGTAATTCCTGATTCATGGTAAGGCTGATGAAGCTAATTAGGAACAAATAGTACTATGAATTAGGAACAAACAGTATGACACTGCAGTCAGAAACACCTTTCAAAAAATTCTTGTTATAAGAAGATAATAAAACAGGTTATCAGGAAGCAAAGCAGATCCTCCATTCTAGAGCTTAGGCTTAAAATCCTTTCTATGGTAACACCTCATCTGCAACCTCCTCTCACCAATTCTTGTACTCCTTGCAAGAACAGTGAGACACTGAGGGAGGCTTAACCTTTTGTTCAGCCCCAACCAGACAGCACTATTAAACTGTAGCCTCAGCAAGGGACAGGACATTAGAAGAGTCTATTATCTTTCTCTACTCAAAGAACAGAAAGCTTCTTATTCCAGGTAATACATTTAATTTTGAAAACAGACCTATTTTCCTTACATGTAATTGAGTTCTGTTACAGAACACAAAACAGGTAGGGCTTGCTGTCACCCGCAATGGAAAGAGGTCGATATCGAAGGACACAGACGCAAGTTCCACTTTATTTTCAAGGGCCTAAGTTTCTTTATGAAAGGTCTCCAGAATAAAAGAACCTCTCCCTTCTGCATTCATAAAGGCCAAATACTGTTTTCTCTGGATTAAAGTGCAAGCTGAACCTCTTCGGTATTATTTCACCTACTCCACTCTTTTTCCCTCTTCAAGCAAATGTTTCAGTGAGCACCAGCTGCAGTCATGTCTCCCACCACTTAATCCCTCCTTGCTTGGATTTCTCTGCTCTCACTTTGGTATTGTACGGGGTTTTGTTTATTTCCACCTTCTGTAAAGGGAGCAGGGTTTGGCCTAGGCTGTGCTACCTTTTTTCAAACACTGGGGGAAGAAGGGCAGGCTGCTAGCATCATGCAAGTGTGCTCTGCTGCAAGAATGGCTGTTAAGGAGGGTTGGTTGATGCAGCATTATTTGAAAATCATTTTGGAGTGTCCTTAACAGGACATTACTGGTGAGCTAAAAGTAAGATGGTGATGTTGGAGCATAAATATAATTTTTTCACACAGCAGACAGGAATGATCCAATTAGAGTATAAGTCACTAGTGTCAGGGACTATCAGTTTGTACATCTCCAAGGTTAGTGAAGAACCAGTTTAAGAGATACCAAGATGCCATCTTTGATAATAATCATAGAATCAGACACTCATTTAGGTTGAAAAAGACCTTTAAGATCATCAAGTCCAACCATTAATCTAACACTGCCAAGTCCACCACCAAACCATGTCCCTAAGCACCACATCTACACATATTTAAATACCTCCAGGGATGTTTGACTCAACCACTTCCCTGGATATCCTGTTCCAGTGCCTGACAACCCTTTCAGTGAAGAAATTTTTCCTAATGTCCGATCTAAAGCTCCCTTAGTGCAACCTGAGGCTGTTTCCTCTCATCCTATCGCTTGCTACCTGGGAGAAGAAACCAACACCCACCTCACTACAACCTCCTTTCAGTGAGTTGTAGAGGGCAATAAGGTCTCCCCTGAGCCTCCTTTTCTCCAGACTAAACAACTCCTATTCCCTCAGCTGCTCCTCATAAGACTTGTGCTCTAGAACCTTCATCAGCTTTGTTGCTCTCCTCTGGACACAAATATAATAACAATATCAATAACAATAACAATTGAAGAAGTGTTGAAAGCATTGGGGTTTTTTAATGATTGAAAAGAAACACTTAAGTTCTATATATGTGTCAAGCACGCAAGTGCTATGATATTCATTAAGCCTCAAAACGGTATTGTATTTGATCACCTGGGGCCATAAGAGGAGCAAAATGGCTTCTGTGGAACCTGGGAGTTCAGACCATGGCACAAAAGAATGTCTTTGCTTTGAAGACATAAGCAGAATTTCTAATTTCTCCATCTACATATTGGTATGACCTTTATCATTCTTGTATTTCAGCCATGATATGTCTTGCAATGGACACAGGAATTCAGCCACCTGTATTCTGACAACCGTATCCATTTATACTCAGAATATATCACTGCCACCTGCTGAACCTGACATTCTACTATAGCTTCCTTAGAAACATGAGGTGATAATAAGATAACTGCTGATTAAATTTTTCCTCTTTCTCTCACTTACAAAAAAGTGACGGCTGAGTAGGTGCTTTCACATGGCCTGCTTTAGATATCAAAGTAAGGTGCTGCTCAAACTGTATCAGGACCCCTGGCTTTCTGTAATTAATGAAGGTAAATGGAGTTTTCCTGAAGTAGATCTAAGCATTTAAGTTAGTGCACAATAAAAATATTTCTTATATAACAGAATGGAATGGACTGGAATAGAATAGAATAGAATAGAATAGAATAGAATAGAATAGAATAGAATAGAATAGAATAGGATAATATTACAGTTGGAAGGGACCTACAGTGATCTAGCCCAATGGCATAGTCTTGAAAATCACCACTGACTTTCAGTATAAAAAAAAATTTGATGTATATTTTGTCATCTTTATCTGCATTTTGCAGTGGGAAAGCAGAGCGCCTTTTATATAACTACCAAAAGGTATATTTTACTTCCTTGTAACTGTACATTTTAAGGAGCCCGTGCTGTGGATAGACATTACTTAAATAACAAAAAATCTAAACCATCCAAAACAGAGAGAGATAATTGGTATCACCTTGTACTATTTGTAAAAGGAGTTTCTGGAGAGGAATTATTATCAGTAGGTCATTTTCTTACCCTCTGCTGAAAGAATTCTCACTGTTGAAATTAACTCTTGAAGTAAACCTAAAGCTGACTAATATTTACAGCTGCTCTATTAAAAATGTAAGAAATAATTGGAACACAGGATGGTGTCTGCAGTTCCTTTCAAAATCACAATGCAAGACAATTCTGCAGTCATCATGAGGCAGATAACATTGATTAATGTTCTGATATAGCAATGACACTGTACATTTATGGACAGACTGGTGTACCTTTGCCAAAGCTCACTAAAAGCAGCTGCAAGGCAGGATTGACTTTTAACCTCCCCTATTTAATACGGGAACTTCTTGGCATAAAAACTGTGCTAGTAGCATACAACCTGCAGGGTTACCATTACAAAAACAGATTTGGCCAGCAGGACACCTCTATTTCCTGAATAAACTCCTGACACATTACATGAAAGTGAAGTTACACAGGCATATCTGGAAACTGGAAGAAGCAGCAACCAGAAGAAGTTACCTCTTAGGATACTCTGAAAAAGCACATTTTTGCTTAATTTTTGATGTGACAATCTCCCTTTTCATTGGTTAACAAGTAATATTACTTGATATGAGAAGTAAACAACTATACAGCTGTCTACAGGGGTGAAAGATGTGCATATGAATCCTTACACCTGCAGACAAACTGATCCCTGAACAGTGAGGTGGAGCTTTTGGTTATCTCAGAAATAAATTCCTAAGGTGCAGGAGAATTGTTCTCACTTTCTGTGGAGTCATCTATGGTTAAAGCCGAGGTGCCAAAAGTGGCTTGTCTGTGAGCTGAAAAAGGGAACTGTGGGAGAAGAATGGTGTTTTCCTTCTCTTTTGGGACAGGAAACCAGGGAATTCTTTAATAAGGCATGCTGATGAAGGAAGATGCTTTTTACTCCTCAGAAGGCCTTTATCCATGTCAAATTCGATTTTCTGAATTCAGCGATATATTATTAGTGTCATTTTCTGGAACAAATGATACTGTAAATAATTCCAGCAAGTGCACTTAATATAGATTTGTTTGCTAAGTGGCGGTGTCTCCCTCCAGGGTTAAAGGTAGAATAAAATGTTGTTTATCCCAAGGGGAAAAGAAATGACAAGATTTCTTGCTTCCTCTCTTGTTTCTGTCAGTGAGCCATTGTGATCCCGGGGCATAAGGTCTATCACACGCTAAAGGAGAGAATTCTTGCAAAGAGCCCTTTGTTTCAGTAGGGCAGTATCAGTGGCCCATTGTATCATTCATTAATGCACCATGCCTTTGCTTCTTCTTCTGTTTCTTTTAAACAAGCCTACTGATTTCTGGAAAAAGTTGTTCTGTGATTAGCTGTGTCACTGTGGATTACAGCCTCCTATAACCAAAAGCCAGGGTGTTAAAGCAGGTGGAGACGGCGTGTTAGAGCTAGAATAAATTATGTTCACAGAGGGATCTCCCTGTCCTTCTTAGAGGAATCAATGCTGTTAGTGAGGCCTTTTCATTGCACAAGTCTGGCTGTCCCCAGATCACCAGGACTGGACTGCCAGAGGTGATATGGCAATGGTCATGTTTGCATTTGTCTCCCTGGAGTAAACCCAGAGCTCAAGTCTCTGGAGCTTGGTGCTTGTGTGCCCCCTTTCTCAGGGTCTTCCCAGACACATCCACTGCTGCCTCCCGCTTGCTGTCCCTCTGTGGAGCTGCTCTCTCTTCTCCTCAGCAGCAGCTAGTGCAATGGTTGTTGAACCTTGCACATTTGCTGCTGTTTGGTGCTTCCTTGTGTAGGGCAGCAAGGGAAGGGAGAGTAGGCTTCCAGGAAGACGGGAAAAAGTACTGGACATCAGATGTATGAGTTTCCAGATTAGCAGATGTGAATGTCACCATTTTATATATGAATAAAAGAACTGTCATAGCTATGGTGGTAGTCTGTGAAGTTTATTTTACTCTTATGCAGCTCAGGTCTAAACCTGATACTTCTGAGAAAAGGGAGAAGTTGTGTATGACATATTATTTCCCATTCAACTGAGAGGTCCCAGAAATCCTTTAGCCCCCAGTCCTACATCCACTTATACCTTGGGTATTTCATTCCATGCAAGCCAATGGAAGCATCCCTAAGGCAGCGGCATGTGAGCACATGCATGTACAGTGCATGTGCTTTTCATCACTTTGTTGGCAGACAAAACAAGATGGAGACAGCCTTGCCGCCTGAGCTACTGGCTGTGAAAAAAGCAGCTGCTAATCAGCCTAACGATGTGAATTACTCACCTAAAGGATCCAGGAGATCTTAATGGGTCCAGCACCCTATCAGAACATGTATTCTTTTTTTTAAAAAAACCCTTCTGGTTTCAAATCTGAAAGCTGCTAGCAGGTGCTTCAATGCAGGTATGTTCATAAATGATTCATCTTTATATTGTTTGCAGGCAAATGAAATGAATATTGGTTACAGAAAAGTTAGGTGTTCCTATTGCATGGAAAGTATCAAGATCTGCTGCCTCCAACACATACACAGGTGTTAAATTTCAGATTTTCATTTTCGGCTGAGAAGAAACTAGGCTTGTGACAGTCATATGAGTGCTAACATGGGTAACATTGTTTCCCAAAACTATTCAAAATTTTAGTCATACTGACACACTTTCAGATGCAAAATGCTTATTTTATTAAGTGTTTCAAGAAAATTTGTTGAAAACTGTCAACCCACTTCTGAAAACTGCTACTTTGCTCCTGAGAACTGGCCTGCAAGTAGACATAAATTGAAAACTTTCAGACAGTGACTCTAGTAGCATCATCCCTCTCAACAGGCACATTTTAATCAAATGCCCTCTTATGCGGTAACCACCACGTAGAAACTGTAAATGCATTCTTTACATGGAATATGTGTATGAACACTTGAACAAATTTCACTTGAAAAGTCAGCTTGATTACGTCAAAATTATTGAGACACACAAAACTGCATCTAGCTCTCTACCACTGCTGTATCTACCCATCTGTTTTATTTTCAAATGATTTGTCTTGAGAGCACTAGAACACCTCCTGAAACGTGCAAGGCTAATCAATTCTGCGATGGACTTATATAAAAGCATAACTATGAGGATGTGAGTTGTGTTATTGACTTCATTGGAACTATTCACTGGCTTGAAACTTAGCCAGTCTGAATAAACAAGCTGCTGAGGTTTTATTTCTCTTCCCTGCTTCCCTATAGACCAATTGGATTAATTTTTTTTAGGCTTATTTTTTTTCTCTCTCTGCTGCAGTATCTGTTTTCTCTTCCTTCTAATCCTTTATTTAATTTGCCTCTTTTCTACCTCTTGTTTTTTCTCCTTAGTATAAGTATTTACCTTCTCAGAAGTTTTTATGCTCCATAGCAGATTCTAATAGAGGACTTTGCCTATCTGAGGTAGCTTTTTAGAGCACAGTGGGGCTCTCAGCTATAGCCAGTGCTCATCAATACTATCACAACATAAATACATTCAACAACAGCATCCATAACAATGTTGACAGACTATTAACAGTGTCAAACACTGATATATCCAGGTCAAAGAGGTTGTTTTCTTCATGTCAGCTGAAGAAAGTGTATTTTCATTTTCACTCTAATAACGAATTCAGCAGTCTACACATGAGGTTAGGAAAAATGTGAAGAAGGTTCCTACCAGAAATTTAGAAAAATGGGTGTGGACTAAAAAATCCAACTGTTTTTCCACTTTTCAGCTGAAAGGACATCAAGGTTACATGCAGTTATATCAAGAAGCATGTTTTCCTAGAGCAGCAATACAGTGAGAATGCCTTTCCTCAACAAAGAGCTGCAACTGTATACAGTACGACTAGAACGGCAATTGGCACATAATTAAGGGTATTACCATGATTTGGAATCACACTGACTCTTGCATTATCAATAGCATTTAACTTCTGAGACTTTTTTTCCTGCACTGATGGCACTGCTCTTCAAAATAGATAGACCTTCCATGCAAATTACAACTGGAAAACACAAGTGGCACTGTGTTTGGCCAGCATATAAACCTCAACTGATTTTTTTTCAGCTTGATTCACATGGGGTATGCTTTATGCTTCCCTAAAAAAATAATGCCCATTTTAAAAAGGAAAGGAGCTGTGAATAATCCACTTTTTATATAAGCATTGCTAGTAAGCAGAGCAGAATAAAGATGCCTTCATTCTACTAACAATTATGAAAAGATCATATCAGACAATGACCTTTAGAAATGCTTCAGTGACCACTGTGTCAGGCTGTAAGCCCTAAGTGGGAATTCTTCAGACAAGATTTGACTTCACTTTCACTTATATGCCTAATTTTGCCGTATTCATGTTAACATGATTTTTACTGTTGACTTTAACAAGGGACGAACAGAGCCCTAATGTGGAATAAGCTCACAGAAATTAATAGATAGCCATATGTACAATGGCGAACTGGGTTTAGCTGTGCATTTTTGCTTCCTGGCCTCTTGATTTTCCAAGGACATCCTTTAGAATTTGATGTTGGTGCCAATTAGAGAGAAGGTAGAGGTAGAATTTATGGCACTGCCATCGATAAAACTCTTACTGAAGCAAACGGGAAATATGTGCATGAATTTGGCTGAGTATTGCTATGATAGAAAAGAGCCAAGCGACTGATTATTTTCAGTTTGTAGATGGACTAATAACCCCAAGAAAGCAGTGAAAGAGAAATGTCTATTTGTTAAGGCTTTAAGATAACGTTTTCAAGTGAACTTCTTATAACAACACTCCGCATAAGATTCAACAATACAAATCCATAATATTCTCCTGCCATTCAAGGTCACGTTAACCTTCTTGAAGAAGAAGCCAAGAACTCCTTAAGTTAATCATCCTCTACGCTGAAGCTGGTGCTTATTTGATTCTGAGGTTTTGTTCAAGATGGAACAAGCATGTGAAAAATTGGTGAAATGCAAGATTTCATTTACACAAGGTCAAAGTGACCTAGATTTCAAGCGAGGTCCAAAGTATTATCAGTCCTTCACACAAGAAAAGTTTTGTGCGCAGTTCATTTAATATTTAAGACGTTTGCATAAGAGTATGTAAAAGAGCATTTTCTTCTTGCTTTGCCCAGGAAGGTCAAATAACTGTTAATACTGGATAAACCTTGTGTGAGTACTAGTCCCCAGAATAACTTGGATTATGTTTAGTATTCTCAATACACAACAGTTTATTCAAGGTGGAAATATATAGACTGGGGCTACATCTACCACAGGTGCAAGTTGTACAGCTGTGTGAGCTCCGGCTGTGCTTGCTGAGGATCTGGGCCCACTGTTTGCTAAGACAAATAAGTGTAATGAAAACAGACAATTTATATTGACTGCAAGACTGGTAAAAAACTTCTGAGCACTCAGCTTTGCCCATGATGGAGCTCAAAAATACAGGTAATTTTATTAAAAAGGGGTGACATTTTGAGTAGAACATTGTTATGACAATATTTGAAGAAATCTGTGTTGTGGTATTAATATCTCACTGACTCAGACCTAAACAACAAGCACATGCACTGGTGAAAAAGCTACTGGCTTGAAAATTAACAATTAATTTTATATTAAGTTTGGCAGAATGAGAACTGTGCAGTCAATAGCTCTAGCAAACAGCATGATTTATATATCACATTTAATTACACGTGAATTCTTTAATGTTATTATTAAAAAAGCACATTAAACTTGTCTTATAAATATTTTAGCAGTAACATAATGGACTGAACTATTGTTTGTAGTAAGATTTTTCTTCTTCATACTTTCCATCTGCCCTACCTGTCGACATGTCAATAGACAGTTCAGGGACATGGACTTTGAAGACAAATGGCTGGTATGAGACGTGCAGCATAACTGGTAACTGCAACAGGCAGAAGCAGATCTGAGGTGATCTTTTGGTAAAGAGAGTTACACTACATTGAAGTAGCTGCTCACTTTTAGCTTTTAAATGCTTGTCAGCTACTGTAAATGAGAGAGGAACACAAAAGTTGTGACAAGCTGTGATATTTTGCCTTTAAGTATTTCCATAAGTTAAAGAGAGAGAGAGATGAGAAATCTTCAATGCATAGGTCTCCTAATATGTTTTTGATGTCTTATGACTTTCCTCGTGATGAAGGTCATAAAGTTTGAAATTCCAGTTCAGAGGAAGGGCTGTATCGTGCCTTGAAGACAGGACCCTCACCGGGGAGGCAGGGTCCCTGCCAGGCTTCTCTGGGAGCACATGTACTCCGGCATACCTGCCAGGAGGACAGTCCTGCCTCCCCTGGAAGCCCAGCTCTTTCCATGGGCTAATGCAAGGACAGAAGAGCCTCTGCAGCAAGCCCACTCCCAGTCTAACACCACTTTGGCGAGGCTTGTGGTGTGAGCCAGAAGCAGCCCTTGTACTCAGGGAGAGTACGTGCTCAGCAGAGGTACCTACCTCTCCATCTCCTCAGTCACTTCATGAGCTTTTACTCACAGAGTAACCTGCAGAGAGGCCAGGAATTCTGCATCATTTGTCTTTAAATCCAGGACTTGTCTTATGACTACAAGCCACTGCATTATTTATAAAAGGCATTCTGCTCTCTTCTTTTTAAATACAGCCCATCCTATTCTGAACACCTCTTTAAATTGAAGATTGTCTTATGCACCTTGATTGTGTGTGGAAATATACTGCTTCAAGGTAAAAGGAGAGGAGTTGAATTATTATCCTGAAGGCTGTTTGTACACTTCCATGATCCACCCACTCATTTTGCCTTGAGGGCGACGAGAATTGCACGGGCTGGTCAAGAACAGAGCAAAGTACTCAAGCGCTGACTGACAAGGTTGCCCCTCCAAAGCGCTCGCTCTGAGCTCTGATCTCCAAGCACTATTGATACTCAGCAGTGAAGCAGAACTGCTGACGTTCCTGCTGGGCTCCATGCAGAAACCTGAACATCCCCGCTGCATTCACAAATTGGAGCCAGAGTTCTAAGAAGAAAACTTAAAGCAGTAATTTTCATCTTAAATAGAAGATGTTTTCACTCTGGCTCGGTAACATACTTAAACGTGCACCTAACTTTAAACACTAAAACCCTGTTGTATACTGGAAGGCTAGAAGTCAGATGTACGATTGAACTTAACTTGCTGAACATAGGCCTATATCAAGATAGAAACCTCTAAAGCACCTCTCTTTATTAAGAATATATTTCTACCATGAGCTGGTATGTTCCAGATATGACAGCAGACTGACTGTATTTCTTAATAGCTACTTCACAATCTCAACCTTTCTAATGACACTATAAACCTCTGGTTATCATACCAGATTTAAAGCGTGTATATATAGAATGAAAGCTCCATTACAGAAACAGGCACAACTGGCCTCACAACTTTTGCTTTATTATAGAAGAAAAGCAAATATATGTGCATGTATATCTATGTGTCTATGTGTATTTAATTTATAAAACACAGGGGGTAAAATCCTGGCACTAGTAAAATGAATAATTACCTTCACATGGATTTCAGTAGGACAGGATTTCTCCTCACATTCCTTGTCAGCAGTTCGCTTACCTGATTTCCCTCAAAAAGTGGTTTAAACTTTACCCAGTTCATTTTTTTTCCCTACTTCTTGTTTCATAAAAATGAAAACACAACCAACTGTGAAAAAATACACATTTAAAAAGGCACAGTTTCTTCCCTTCATCTACTGGAAATGTGTCTCCAAGAGTTTTAAAACCACATTAGAACATTAGCTATAACCAAAATAGTTCTTTTGCATGAATCCTTAGAGGTACACATTGAACTTAAAGTGACAATAAAATAATCTACAGAAGTAATTTCAAAATAGTTAGACCTCCTTAGGAAAAAACAAAGAAAAGGGAAAACATGTAATGCATGTAAGTGCTAAAAATGTTGTTGATCTTAGAACTTGTTAGTGAGAGTAACAACATTGCATGGACTAAGCCACCAAAGGGCACGGAGTGGGTCTCTGTAAGGATTCTCAGTATTGACATGTGCTGCTGCTGCTGCTGCTGAAGAAATGTAAAGGGGCAAATCAGAGATGGAGGTGCCAAAGGTGGTAAATTCAAGGCAATGCTTTGAAAGAAAATGAGTCGGATGGCTTTTTAACACCCGCTTGGCACGTTGCAGATCTCTTCCCTTTGCAAATCTTCCTGCCCTTCCACTGTACACTTCCCCCAACAGCTGGAGGTGTATGTGTAGTAAGAGTGGGTGGCTGGGTCAAGTTGGTTGGAAATGGGGGTAATAAAGAGATGTAAGTATCATAGCCAGGTAGGTAAGACGGAACAGGAAATCAAGATTGGAACTGTATTCCTGTAAGGGATGCTGTCAAAGGGTTGACCATCACTGGAAGGTCATCCCCTATCTCTCTACTACAGGCCTCACAAAGGCAGAGTACCATTCAACCTTACATGAGATACCTACATATATCGTGTATGTGGCATGCAGGTGGATATACTAGGTATAATGCTGAAAAGCCCTTGACATGCAAAGCCTTCAAAAGCTCTAGACTAAGGCTGGGCGGAGAGATAGGCCTTTCCTCCCTCACCCCTCTGAAGTCACATTCTAACTCCAGTGTGGACAAATCACTCCCAGGTACTAAATTAATTGAGCCAAAAATTGAAGGAGAGGGACTCATGCCTCAACCTTTCCACAGACATGAAAGTCTCAGGGTGGGGGGTGGCGGGGCTTCCTAATCTGCCAGCTAGATCACTCTGCTAACACTTTCAAACAACACACCTTCAAATCCTTGTCTAGACATGGCCTTATGTAAGAGCGAGATAAGAATCAGCCCCTGAATGGGTGTTTTGTTATATAACCAGCGACGAGGCACGGGGAGTTAAACATTTGCAGTAGTTTGTAACATTCCTAAAGCATTACGTTTTCCACAAAGTGGATTATCTTGTCTCATTTTTCTCTGATGAACAATCAGCTGCGATCTTGACACATGAATTTATTATGCTTGGGTTAGACAAACTAAGCCTTAATAAGCTTCAGTTAAAACCCTCGCTTTGTGTTTGTGGAGGGAAAACTCAGCACTTAGGTTGCCTGACAGGGGTACAAAAATGTAATCAGGCTTCTCTACCCTTATCTAGCTTAGGTTGGATGTCTATATACCAAAGATGTGGATTTTTTTTATGGGTTTTGCTAGATATTTGATTGCTTTGTTGGAACAGTTCCACGGTATCTGACTGAGCTGACCTCCAGATGTATCTCCTCCGGGGCATTATGTTCTGTTTCGCATTATCAGCTGCATGCTCCAAAGGTTAGGTTGGGAGAGCTTGGGTGGGGCTTTTAACTCGTTCTTCCAGCTCCAAAGATCGCGACATGTCTGTTCTTATGTGCTCGCAGGGTTAATTCTACCCAGCAGTGAAAGAAAAGCAATACAAACTCAGCCTGATTTAGTAATTGCAGTCATGATTTATGTATAATGGTGTCACTTCATTGAACATTGATTTGATAGATAACGGAGAGCATGTGCCTGGCTTGTTTGGAAAGTTTATTCACCACTGCAGATCCTTCGAGGAATGTGTGGAAACTTCTAAATATATGGAACAAACACATCTGGTGTTAGTCAGGTGTCTGAATTGACAACATCAGTAACAAGTAAGGCAATAATTAGTATGCATAACTATTTCAAGGTGTGTAAATAATACAGGTCCAGTGCTGGAGTGTCATTGATTTACGCCAGCTGAGGATATGACCGGTAGAACTGACAAGAAATGCCTATGCCTACTAATTACTGAAGCTGCTAATGTATTTCATCCAGCACTAGCTGGTTGTATGTCACTGGAAAATTACAGAAGTGCTAGCTCTTGCAAATCAGACATCTAAAAGTTTTTGCGACTTTTTTTCGGTTAAGCGGTCCGAAAAGTGAGGCTGCATTTTCGCTCTGACAGTCCTCATTAACGCTAAACCCTGCCTTGACACACTGATCAGGCTTCTCACTGGCTTAGGCATCATCACTGCAATTTGCACTGGCTTCTTCCTGGATTGAGACAGGTTGAAAAGTTAATTTTTGTGGCTAACCTTTTGGCATAGTATGAAGATGCATTTAGGATGCTTTTGAGACTGTTACAAATTCACACAGTCACCCGGAAAGACGTGGGTAGTGAGTACAGAAAACTACCATACTTGGTATTTCCAACAGCAAATCGTGTATAAGTAGTGACAGCTGAAAACACGTGGGAAGTACTTTAAACCTGGTGACTCAGATAGCTTCTAGTTTCTAATTTATGTAGAAGGTATTGAGGGTTATACTACATGCCATATTTTGTCCTGCCAGATTTTATGTCTTGGATCACTTCAGTCACAGCTATGTCTTTTCAAGGATTAAAGTCACTGAAGGTAAAAGCCCTCAAAAACATCATGACACCAAAGTCCTTCACAGCGTGGCCATAAGTTGAGCTAGCATTCCTTCCCGGATTTGATTTTGTTCAATTCAAAGGCCCATGTGTATTTTGAAATGCAAGCGTCTCTTTTATTCCTGGGTTGAGTTCCTTTGGTACATCATTGGTAACTGTTGGTCTAACTAGTGGTGGGACTTGACCATGTAAGAATATTTACAAGGATTTTTAAGACCAGGATCTCTGCCCTGGCTTTACCCGTAAAGGTGAAGCTCCCTGGAAGCTGTCAGGCTCTAACTCATCCATTCTTCATCTGTTTGAGGGATCAAAATAGGAGATGTTGTGGGAAATAACTAAATCTTTGTTGTTACTTCCCTGAGAGGAGGTTCACTTTGTACAGTTTTGGGCTGGAAGGCAAATGAGTGAGTCCAAGACTGTTCATGTTCTTAAAGTAACTTGTTTTACTTACACAGTCAGTAATCCTGGAAAACAGGTGGTTACGGAAGCATGTAGGCAGTTTCTTCACCCTCCATTCCCAGTTCAGTGCTAGCGTGTAAGGTGCTGGAAGCCACATTAGCTCAAAAGCCAAGTGTAGTTCATATGATAAGAATTAGAAGGGAATACTGCTTTTCTGCTATTCACGTTCCTCTTAAAGAACTAGAGTTATAGATCTACCAATTGTTATTCTCAAGAGTAAAAATCTGGCTCGCATGCTGGCAAAAAAATTTATACATCTGTGTAGACCAGCACCTTCTTGTGACCTTTGCTAGAAAAGTATAATAAAGAGGAGAGCTAATGGTGTTGTGATCTTTTCTTGCTTTCACAGTCTAAGCCAAAACCTGATTTTAATTGTGGCAAGTATCTTTGTGTTAACAACTATTTTTCTTCCAAGTGACAGGCTATATCCTGTTATAATGTTAATCCATTTTGACAATACAGACAGGATATCTTCATAAGAACCAGACATTAACAAGACTTTCTATTGACCTTTACCACATAACTAGGTTATTTTCATAATTTACCTTGATTATCTTCACTTTAGCTATGAAGATCACAGAACTATAGAAAAAAATTTAAATTAAACCCAAACTGGCCAATACAAAAAATTCTCAGATTTGGGATGCTTCTTGAGCAGATGTTTTGAGTTTTAAATTACTAAGTTGGTGGCAAGTTACTTGTCCTAATATTATTCACTACTGCTGTGCCTGCTTTTGCTAACACAATTGTCAATAAATCATTATGAAAGAAGAAAAAATATCATTTGGTGTTAAGCCAGATTGCTTTTTTTAATCCATTCCTCTTTCTTCTTTGGGTTTATTAACTGCAGGGTTGGCTACAGCAACATTTAAGTACCTAACCTTTAAATAACAAATCATGTCCAAGTTATTGTGCTCGTCCATTAGATCTCTTATGTTTTCCCTATTCTCACATAGAAAATAAATATACTAAGCCTGATTCTTCATTGTCCACACTGGGAGTAGTCATTATGCCCAATCCAAGACAAGCACAACATGGAAGGAAAAAAAATCTGATTTGGTAGCATAATGGATTTACTTTGAACTCATCACAATAATTACACAAGGTGATGAGTGATGAAGAATCCGTCTCATTATTCCTAAGAAGCAACTATCTTTTAGCTAGTACTGCATATCAGATATATAAAGCCCCTGGTTTATTACCGTGATTATTATTAGTCCAGTTGCCAATCCAAGAATCATATTTGATTGTCTCATGTGCAGCAGAATACTAATCTACTTCCCTTCTTCTTCCTCTAAGCTTGTATAGACAGGTACATTAATCTATTCTGCCAAGAGCAATCTCTTTATCTATGCAGAACTAAAATGATTCTTCACTCTTATCGATATCAGCATCTGCATATATGCAGAGGATAAAAAAAAAATTTTTCCTCACCCTATTTTTTGTCTCTTCTCTGCTTGGAGGGTGATCAGATCACCTTTAATTGCATACTGAACAACAGATATCTGACATTTGAGTTTGAGTGACTAAGAACTGCATTTTGTTGACAATATGAATATGCTCTTGTGGTTTAAGTCTATCAGTTTTTAGGAGTTTAATCAGGTTAACACTTCACTAAAGACTCCTAAGAATACCTCATTCTGGCAATACCTAGTGCTGATTGTTCACCAGATAGCACCAACCTAAATTCCTTCACCTGAAAGGTACTGGATGCGTCACATCCCAGTGTATACGGGGAAGGTAAGCAGTAGTGAAAATAGATCCAGTTCTTAGGGAGGAGGTTTCAAAAGGCAGTTCACTGGCAACAAAAAAGGGTGGTCCCACTCCTCCCCTTCCCTTTCCTCAGGCCCTGCTCTGATCTCCTGTGAAACAGATTGAGCGAAGTAAAATGGCAGAGTGAATCATATTCTGAGGGCCTAGTGACCTCACCAGAGGAATTTCACCATCATCACTTTGCAAGGCAGGATCAAGCCCATAAGGATACTCTGAAGTAATTTAGCTGTGGGAAGAGGGTTCTGAAGTTCTATGATCCTTAGCTTGGATGGAGGCATAGGTTTTCATGCAAAGTTTTCATGAGATTGGAAACTGTGCTTAAAGTTTTATTTTGATAGTGTTTGGCTGTTTGGTTCAGTTTTGAGAGGTACCTAGGGCTCTGACTAAAAGGGAGATAAATAAATGAATGAAGAGGGTCTCCACTCTGTTTGTCAGCAGTCTGGCCATGAGTCAGCATGATGAGAAGAGTCAAGGTGTGACCCAAGTGCATCTTTTGGATGACATGTTAAAGCAAAGTTCTGACCACTTGTGGTCATTAAAGATCCCGCTGCAGTAGTGATATCTGTAAAGTGTGTTAATTCTGATGACCTGCCCAAATGCCAAGTCTAAAAGTTACATCCTCCCTTCCAACATTCCCACTTTATTTCAAATGGATACTATACTCTTCATTTCCTCTCCCAAACAGCTATGTTGTTGTAGGCCATGCAATTCTTCTTGTGTTTCACCACAAAGCTTCAGCGCTGTCGTAGATTAAACAAGCATTATATGGTTTCTGTATCAGCTTGCAAAGCAAGGCAGCATTTCACGAGGTGAAAAGCTCTATAAAAATGTAAACTACTAATACTTTTGAGCCTGCTCACTGCATTACTGCAAAATCTGGCCAGTGGCAAAAAGTACAGTCAGCTGAGACAGTGTTGATGGTTCCATTAACCACTGAAGTGCAATGTTTCTCCCAGCGTGTTTAGTCTCATGAATGCACACATTTGACTTAAAAATCAGATCCTTATGTACATTGTGGTACTGGCTCGCCTTCGTTTTTAGGTCAGATTCTCATCTGATTTATGCTGCAAACAGTTAGAAGTCCTATAGGAGATACACTTGTGTTAAGCACAAAAACCCCCAAAGTAGTGCTTGGGCTTTTTGTGCATGTTTAGTTGCCTACTTTGAGGTCAGTCCAAAAAAGAAGGGTGCTAGACAAAACTCATTGCTGTATGAGGTCAATGCAATTGAGTAATTTAGCTAAGATAATAGCGGAGTCATAAAGGACACAAAACGAGCCATCTGTTTTAAAATAAAGTTTTCCCCCATTTGATGCCAACGCTGGGCACTTAGGGAGAGAGAACGTAAGAAAAGGGTGCACCTGTAGCAGTATCTCCCCTGGTAGTGTCTCCCCAAATTCTCCCAGCTTCTGGCAGTCTGCAGGACTGTACACAAAGAAACAATGCACAGAATAGATAAACCGGTGGCATGGAGAAATGATATACAGATGTAGCTGATGCTAAAAGTGCGATTTGCATAATATGGTAATGTATGCATTATAGTTCCAACTACATACATGATCAAAGCATTCATTGTAAATGATAATGCAAATTAATTTTAGACTCATTATTATTAATTAGTAAAAATAGAATAAAGAAACAAACTGAAACTATGTAGGGAAACAGTCATTAATATGATTATTCTCTCTAACTTATAGTTAGGTACATGCTCCTCTTGTCTGCGTTTCTCCTTCTGCCTTCTCTGGTATGATTTCAGTCACAAATTCTCCATTATTCTGCAGCTCATGTTCTTGTTTTCTCTGTTGATGTTCATGTCACTCTCTCAGCATGCTTTCTCAAATGTATTATTAAGGTCTGCATGGTCTAATAGGTTGCCATTACCCTGAGCTTTATTCATCCCTTTTCCAAACTAAATCAAATTTGAGCTTGAATAATGTTGATAGGGACATTTGCCTAGACTAAGTTTGTTACTGCAGTAATGGGGTTGTTTTTGTGAATTAATGGGTCATTTGTTTTTAAAAACAGAACACCAGCATGTTCCTGATGTTCCTGCCCCTTCTAATAACTTTTTAATGGTGATCTTTTGTCCTGTTGTAATGGTTTCTAGTTTCTGCAGTGGCTTATGCCTGGAGACAGGAGAAGGATAAAATACTGGGATCAAGCCATTATCCAGCACTGATGTTTCTGTTCTAAAGTGGGTTTTAAATCATTTAATCATGTTATGTAATTATATCCTGATTTTCACAAAATATACTTAAATCTGTTGAGACTACGTTTCTTTTTTTTTCTCCTAGACAGTATAGAGTGTGATCTTCAGTGACTACAAAATTATTTAAAATTGATAACTCTCGTTAATAACCATAAGAAATGCATGGTTAGTCTCCTTAGAATTAAAGCCACCATAAGGATATAAGCATCTTTTATTTTGCTGTGAATATTTTAACTTTATCATAAACCTACTTTCAGTATAGGATAATGCACTGAGCAAAGACTGCATGCAATTATAGATGCAAAATATTATTAGTTTTCTTCCTAAATTGAGGTAGCAAAAGAAGACAGCTAAAATTCATGATTTCATTCCTAGGAATATTCCTGTCTGTCTCTCCTTGGTGAGATATTAACAACTTCATTCGGGCTTTTTAAAGGAAATACCATTTTAAGTAATAATTAATCTTACACTTTTCCTTACTGTTATTTTTATTTTCCTTGTTATAGACCTTATGATTTGTTTCCATGTGGTACTGTAAGAAGTGTTAATGAAACTGCATATCTCATTTTTTTTTTTTACAGTTTATACTATATTGATACTTACAACTGCAGTGAAGTTGCACAGAGCTTATCTTTATATCACAGGATGTACTAGTTAACCCCAATCACTTCCCCAAAGTAATTTTGGAAAATGTACTGGAGCAATATTGTGTTTGTATCACAGTGGCCTCCTCTGAACCGACATGGCCAATATACCATTGATCCCATACTGCTTGCATCACCTACAGGGAGCAAAGATGGACTGCCACTGGGAAGACTAAAGGGAGGCATTTTTGTCCCTGCCCCTTGCTGGCTACTCACACTTTTACCCTGCTGTATCTGAGATGTTCTCACCTTGTCTCCTCTGAGGGAGATACAGGCAAGGAAAAGCTGAAATTCTTTTCCTATTTTCAAACATAAAAACATTGTGCTTGGGAAGTCCCCATTAAAAAATGTGCCTGCAGCACGTTCAGACACTAACAGTGTTAGAGCATGCCCAGAAGATTGATTTCGTCACCTTTGCTCATGATAAATGGTGCTTTACTTCATATGTACTCACTGAAGTCAGCAGGACTTGAAGCAGAGTATGCAGATATTGATTTTGAAACCTGGACCAGAATCCCCTACTCCTCCCAAATTTTACATTTTCCAGAAATGCTGTCCACTGTTTTAACAGCTGTAAAACTGGATGTTGCAGGTGTCCCGTATTGGCAGCTGCAATTTTACTGATGCTATGCAGCACAGGATGTCCAGTCTTATTATGTTTCAAGACATAGGAAATGCAATTCAGCATCTGAATGCGTAAGAAGGAAGGAGCCTTTCAAAGTTCAAAGTAAGTGCCATTAGTTTTAGGTCATTGGAAGAGGAGAGAGCATTTAATGCTCCTTTGCTTAATTTAAAGTCCTTAATTTTAAAACTTCTTTTCATTTTTAACATTTCCCACAAAATTCAAGACGACTGTGGAAAACAGTATGTACTGATATATAAATCAATTACAGACTTTCATACTTAAATGTTTCTGGCTTCCCCCTCCCCAAAAGCCCAGAGCAGTTAGAGGAGATTCACAAATGGGAAATGCAGAGCTGCCAAAGACTTGGACCTTTCTCATGAAGACAGACTGAAGCACGCAAAACATAGGATGCTTTGTAGAAGCCTTTGAATCAGAATGGGGGGCAGAGAAAGTGTAAAAAATGCTAAAAAAAATAAAAATATGTAGAAAAATATGCACACATTCACTACACTCAAAATTAGTCTGTTGACCTTGTTTCCTGAGGCCATTATTTACGTCAGCTGTTCATCAGGATTAAAAAAACTGACTAAATATTGATGCAGACAACAGCAAACTCATGAGGTTTAAAAACAAGTTTTCTTAAGGTCCTATTGGAGAAGCTATACCTTTCTATTGTGTAAGGCATAAGGGGGTTCCTGATCATCAAGAGCAAGGAGGAAAGTTTTCCTGAGAATGTATGTTTATTTCTTCCTTAGTTCCTTGTACTTTCTCTAAGCTTCTGCTCACTAGCAGTATGATGATGGAAAACATGGACTACTGTGGTCTGATCCAACATAGTGATTCCTACAGCTCCACTGAGAATGGATATTCAATAAATAAATAAAATTCCTTGTGACGTGCAAAAGGAGGAAAGGGACAAAGGCCAAGGTCAGAAAGCCCCTATGAGATCAAGTCTTGATTATCCGCTGTATTTTTTTTTTTTTCACATGGCTTATTCTTGCAGATTTTGGCTGTCCAATGCCTTTCAGTCTCATAGGAATTTTTTCAGGTATTGACAATAGGTGGTTTGCCTTAGATGGCAGGCGTGACAGAGTGTAAAGTCGCATACTAGATATTCTGGTATATGCTGATATCCTAGTAAGATCTCATTTTAAGGAATGTAATTGTGACTTTCCAGCATTATAACTGAAATCAGGATTTGGTTGTAGACTGCTGCGTACCATGCAAAATACTGCCTCTGTATGAATTTCTCCTCATGTCAATACATCTTCATAGCCAATGCTGGAAAGCATCATCAGTTACTGTGGCTGTTTACAGAGCATGAGAACAGAATATTTAATTTTACCAGCCTCTAAGGACAGCAAAGCTGAATTTGAACTCTAGTTAAAGTTTTGCTGATTACTCTTGACCTTTCTGGGACAAAGACATGAAGGTCACTGGACTCATGACTTTTTTCACATTCTGCTTGTCTTTGTCATTCCCCTACTAATGCAGAGGGCTAGAAACAAGAGCTAGGCGGTGTTTTTTTCCCCCTGCCTGGAAATCTGTTTGGATTAGTCACCAGGTTTTCCAGTCTATGGTCGTTGAAGGTCATTTGGTTTATAGCTGAAATTCTCAATTGGAACCTCATCTTGTAATCAGAACTTAAAACCCAGGTGAGGTTTTGTATCTCCTCTGAAAGTGGAGGTTGTTGTATGATTAGCTTCAAACTGTTAAATGGACTGTCTGTGTAATGATGGGTAATTTTGGGGGGCTTAAATTGCACTATGAGAAGACCTGTTCTGAATAATAAGTACTGGGCTATATTATAAAGAACAGTATTCTCGGCTTCTCCTAAATGCTAATTCTATTACACATTAACATATCCTTTGCTGCAAAATGGCAAAAGGCAAGCCAGTAAGATGTAAAAATCTTGCAAAGTGCATTTTCACTTAGACTGCTCCTAAGAGCAAGCCGTTTCCTGAAAACGTCCCTTAAATAAGCATCCACTTACAGTGGTCATCATTATGTAGTCAGCATCTGCTAATAGCTGTTCCAGAGCCTTGGTTGCTGGCAAATACAGAGTATTTGTTGTAATGTATAGAGTGATGGAAATGGGTGTATAATTTTTACACTAATTTTTTAAAAGTATTCTCAGCCTTAGTATGAAACATCAGTCACACGGTGTAGATATGCTCCTAGAGGCAGTTCATAAAATCTGGTGTCCTGTACGTTCTTTGAGGTTGCAAGATTACTGGTGACAGTCTGAAAGCTCTTTGTTAAAGTTTATTTATTTATTGATTAATTAATTGATTATTTTAATGTCTCTCTGGCCCATGTGCAATTCAAACCTAAATACAAATACATACTTCTACATGGATGTATGCATGCATGCATATATATATATATATATATAAAAAATATATAAAAAAACAAAACTGAAGACTCTGCGAAGGCATAAATGCAGCTGTGGCATGATATTGTTATGGAGGTTATTATTTTGCTTTGTTAGGGTAAACCCACTTTTTGGCCAACAACTCCTGACCTAGAAGTTGACCTTTGATTTCTTTGGTTTTATTACTCCTTAGGGTCCTAGCTTCAGAGACCAACACACAGACAGCTTTAGCATGTCCCATCTCTCTATTTACCCCAGTTGCTGGTTCCCTTTCTGTGAGTCCATTTGACCTCCACACAGCCGCTTGGATAGAAGCAGGAGGTTATCTTGCATAGGGCCCTGTGCAGTGCCAGCTGGATGAATGCCTCCAGTTGCCCCATGGATATCACCCCACAGTCCATGACATCACCAGCATAACCTGCGATGTCAGCTCATCCCTTGCTTCAGCAGGCACTACTGTCACTCTTAGTGGCAAGCTGGGGTTTCAGCATATCTCTGTAGGCAGCTGGTGGATCCACAAGTCGGTCCCAGTCCGTAAGGGGTCTGAAACACCCTTTGGGCACACCATTTTGATTCCTCTCTGGGCTTGCAGGAGCTGACATCACCCAACTCTTAAGCTTTTCTCCAGAACCACTAACCTAACGCCAGATTGCCTTTCCCTTCTATCTTCTTTAGCCACCATACAAACAGAGCCCTTTTTAACTGATTACTTTTATATATTCACTTTACAGGCGTTAAAAAGAGTTCAGTGGATTTCAAAATACCCCACTCCAGTAGATTCCAGCTCAGCAAGTCCACCAGCTTCCCAGAAGTCACAGACACCACAAACATGCACGCACCCCTACTCTCCATGTTTTTTAATCTGTGACACGCTCTGTGATACAAATTATGCCACTGTTGCTTTGTGCCTCTCTGATGCAAAGATGATGCAAAGCTGCTGTAGCTGGATGTCTGGAAAAAACCCAGCCATGTATGGAATCAACACTGTTCAGAGTTATCTGCGTTTTTCAGTTGTCGTTCATTAGCCAGGCTAGACCCTGACTACTTTGGAGAACAGTAGAAGACAAAGGTGTTAAGCAACTTTCTTTTACTCAAATCTGTTTCAGGGTTCAGATGCATCCCAGGGATCTGGGCCTACATTTCTAAAGCAGGTTATTTGGCTGGGGCCAGGCTGACTTTTCCAGCTAGTTTCCTTTCTCCACAGCTGAGATATCAGAAGAAAAGAATTAGTTTAACTCACATTAAAAGGGCACCTTTAACTCTAAGTACCATTCCCAGACAGCCTCCTGCTTCTCTCAGGCTGGCAACCAACCACCAGCATATTAGCAAATGCATTTACTTTTTGATGAAGTACAGACCTTAAAAAGCTAAGCCGGATACAAGGTTCATGACAGGCAGCAAGGTCTTTCACTGCAGAGAGAAACGTGCAGCCACAGAAAAGAGACTGCCTGCAATGCATTGTAGGAAGACTACAGTTTGAGATATTCCGCTTTTTAATAGGCCCTGTGTTCTCTTGGATGCACATGGATACTATGCTGCCGATAGGGTCATTTCTCCAGCAATAGTGTAGGTAGCTGTGTATTCTCTTCTAGCACATGATTTAGTTGATGCTCCTGAACCTAATGAATTTTGGCAGCAGGAATGATAATTGCAGACAATTGTTTGTCCCCAGTCACTAAATTTTGTTACAGAGTTAAAATAAACCTGTCTGCTTGACTAGTCTCATGTGTAACAAAATAAAAATAAGCCTTCACAAAGAATCATTTTCAAGCACCGTTTTACTTTTTTTGTCTTAGGCTTGCAAATGCCTTTCATATTTTCTGAGATGTCAGATATCATAATGCAAAATAAATAATCAAAGGAAACACACAGAGATATGCTCTGGGTGGCTTGTGATGGAGAAAAAGAGCCTTCTGCTGCTTCCTTTACATGCTTCCCAGACTTTTTGTTCCCCTATGCTTGCAATAGATGCTTCTTTGTAGCATGTGCATGAAACACTAATGCAATTTTAATGCTCTACCACTTTGCAGCGTTTTGGAGCCCAGTCACAGCTCAGGACCCCTGCTGAGCTAGATATTGTGCAGACAGAACAAAGTCAGCCCCAGCTCTGAGGACAGCCCATCCCACATGCCACCTCCCACAGCCACAGGAGACGAACGTTGTAAATGTCGATGCATTCAACACATCTGCCGTGCATGCAGATCATAGAGACAGTGACATTGGCCGGGGCACCAGGGGGTTTGCAGAAATGCCTATTGGTTGCTAAATACATCATTCAAAAGTAACCATTTTTAAAAAAGGCTTAAAGCTGGTGTTTGCCACAAGAGACCCGTGTGAATTCGGCTTTGAAGGAAACAGAGGCACACGCAAGTGGAGCGGGGCTTCTTAGCTCAAATATTTAAAAGTCTCCCAGCCATTTAGGAACTCACAGCCTTAATTTCAAAAGTGAATTGGAAATGAATTTCCAGGAACAAAGAACTTACGATATTTTTGCGAGGAGGCCTAGGTTCCCATTTCACTTTTCAAAATATTACCCCTTCTGCGTAAGAAACGCACTGCCGCGTACAGACCCACTACTGTCACTTCAGAACAGAGAGAGAACAGCAATAATCCTGTGCCAGTTAGCCCAGCGCGGTGCCTGCCCAACAACAGCAGCTGTATCAGGGCTGGAGAGAAGAAAAATCTCTCTTACACCCCTGCAACAGGACCTTTTTCCTTTTTTGCTAAGTGAATCACAATGAAGTTTGACTGGAGCCAAAGTTAAACTTAAAACCAGAATCCTGTCCTCCTCTGCTCACTAGCTCTAGCATCATAGCTTTACATCAAAGCCGCCAAATAAAACTTCAAAATGGCATAGGACCAGTGACCTACCATTTAGCATCATTTTGCATTTTTTCCATAAAAGCAAACCTGTTTGTGGTAGAAATAGCTATAGGCATTTGACTCATTAAATTTTTGTTTGAATAGCTTCTTTTTTCTGATCAAAATAAAATGTTATTTCTAAGTTACCTACAAAAAAAAAAATTGATTAAAACTCCTTCCTAAAACAAAGCAGACTTTCTGTCTTTTAAAGTAGGGCTCATAATTAAAGGTTGTTTTTTCCTTTTTCTATGAAGTTATTTGGGTAATTAAATCTATTCTGAAAAGATTTTCTTCTTCTATAAAACTAATAATTGTGTCCCTTAAAATAATAATAACAACAGAGTGGATTAATTCATTCTAGAGGGATAAATAAAATTGCTCTCTTCCCTACAATCTTTTGCTTTTGGCCTACAGGTCAAATTAGGATAATACTTCCTGTTAATACATCTAGTTCTTTAAGGGAAAACATGTTGACAGTGGCTTAAAAGCCATTTCAAACAACGAATGATCCGGCATCCTTGCTTAAAATCCCTCATAAAAACCTCTTACTTCCCAGCCTGTAACTTTTCAAGGTCTGTTCCTGAAACTGGCCTTCAGCTGATGCTGGGTTTGCACTCGCTGCTGTATGGTGCCCCCCTTGTTGTGTAGGTGATGCTGTCCAGGGAGATTCCTGGCATCTGTGTAACACCCTCAAGACACTGCACACTCTGTTTTTCCAAGCTGTCTGCTGCTTCATTGAAATGCAGTGAAAAAAATCTGTATTTTTTAAATGTCAGTGGGGACAGCTTCAGGGGCATGACTTTGCTCGGATGGAGTAAGACCGGTGGGACCCAGACCCATATCTAGACCTTTAACCAGTGAAAATGACCACGGCTTTGCTGATTTCTTGCATCTGAGGAACTTTCTGTACATTTCTGAAGGGCCTCAAACTACTCCTATTAAATCTCTGACACACTGTTTTCCACCAAAACAGAGTAGGCCTACGCTCTGCACAATGGGATCAATAGGTGTTTTCCCACGAATTTCAAGACTTCCACATATGATAAAACTTGCAGCCAGAGAACATCCTACAGCACGTGAAGTCATTGTGTGGGCCATAGCCTTAGCTGGTAGAAATTTGGCATAGCTCCCTTGGCTGCATTCATGTAAAGTCATTTTGCATCAGCTGTATATCTGGCCCTAAAAGTTGATTTACTGTTTGGTCCCGCTTAGTTCAAAAACTATCATGCGTGTACGTAATTGCATGTGCAGAACAGTTGACACGTAAAGAGAAAATGCGTTTTAAAAAACCATTAGAAGTATGTTTAGAAAGCCACAGGGTCATTCCTAGTTATTTTTACAGAGCTTATAGCAAATTTCTGATACGCTAACCACCTGTGAAGGCAGTGCTAACTCCTTTCAGTTAGAAAGGCTTCCCCTTGGTCTTTGTCTTTACAGCCAAAGATTTCAAGGACACGGCTTGTTGCTTAATTCATTTGATCCTATTGGCTAGCTGTCAACAAAAGTGACAATCCTCTATTTGTAACGTCATAAACTTCCAAGTATGATGTTGTAAACTGAGGACCATGACTTTGACTTAAGGGCAGGAGCAGATGGCTTGGGCACTTATGATCTTGTTTTCAGGAAGCGAGACCGTGCAATCATAATGCTAAAAAGTTACTTCATTGGAAAAGAAGGCAAGAAAGCGTTTTGCCAAAGTGCCCCTACTGTTTCTCCAAGCCTTCCCGAAAAAAAACCATAACTGATTTCTAAGATCCATGCGAGGCTGCATATTTATTGCGCTGAATGAAATATGGATTGCATGAATTCTGCTGGTGTGACATTCAACCCACTCGAATATTATGAGTTTGACAGTTTGACTCCAACTCAGTTTATTTCCCACTTGAGAGACTGGAAAGGAACAGATGGGGATGTGAGAACGACCAGGGAGGGGAAGAGCGTGCAGCAGCTTGTGCTGCCGGGCCCCGGTGTCAGCCCACCTCGCTGCAGCTAGTCAGGGGTTGTGACCGCCATCTAGAAGTGGTTTTCCAGACATTATTAAAGCTGCAGAAGCACATGTAACTCTTAAAGCAGGCGTCAGGCAGCCCCAGAAGGTAAGAGAAGGTCTGCTGAGTACGAGCTGTGCCAAATTTAGCACTGGAAGGGAAAAGGTGATAGAGGTCAGCTTTACAGGTCTTGTAGGACGTTGGCTGTCTCAACTGATCGTCATTGCCATCGGGCATGTCCCTGCATTAGTGCTGAGTTAATAGATAACTAGCTGCATCATCATAATATTTACTCCGCCGGTTTGAACACTTTTTTTTCCCCCTGTTAATAGCATCTCTCTTTTTTAAATGTTTTGTGTATTTTCAAGTCTTTTGTCTACTTACCACATTTTTGTGTCCTTATTACATATACTGCTTAGTCATATATTTACTGAAAATTAATGAAGAAGAATACTTGACACTTTCCAGAGTCAAAATACTTTGCAAACATTAACTAATTAATAATGTATCCCTTATTTTCAGGCATGCTAGCATGCTTGAATGCTGAGTGAAATTCTGCTAAATCATTGTCTCCCTGTGCCTCCCCTGCTCTTTTGCTAACCCATTACATGGTTCAGGAGCCTGATTATTGAGTTTGGTTATAGACAGCAAGTCTGATTCAAACTTCTGATAAGTGCATGATTTCCGAAATGCCTTTATAATCCAGACCAGGCTTCTAAACAACGCGCAGTGTGACACATAGCTGCATCTGCGTGCATGAGGTATGATCTTAAAATAAGCTAAATGTCTTTTATCTGACGAAACACAACCACCGTTTTAAGAAGGCCTGGCCCCAGATGGCTGGGGATTTGCCTAGGAATCAGAGAGGTTTTATTATTTTCTTGTATATTCTGGTGGAAACCCCGAACTGAGAGCGCTCGGTATGCCAACACGGATACTGCAGTAACGCCAGCCCTGCCTTATGCAGTAGCTCTGGCCAGGGCCTTGCACTTAACTCCTCGCCAGCCAAGAGGACTCCGGCAGTCGCTCTCAAGACAGAAAACCCAGACACAAATCTTATAATTAACATCAGCTATGCCTATGCTTTATAGAGCCTTGTAACCGGTTTGGTTCAAAGGTGTTTGTTTTCACTGCAGAGTTTACAGAGGCTGTGCCTTTATTTATCCCAGGACACCCTTATAAATGTTGGAGTGCAAGGCTCAGTTACTGCAATTCCCTCATAGCAGGAGTTTGCCATAACTCAGCTTGTTCACAAGGCTTGCTCACAGATCTGACAGCTTGAGCGATATTGCTCCCACCTTGCTTTCCCTGATTTTTGCCAGCATTTGTATCACATTCCCCTTTCTATTTACCGTCTCCCCGCTGCCTTAGCACAATGCAAACTGTCGTCTTGAAAGAAGCACAGGGCGTTGCAGAAGCGCTTCAGGAAAATATCCCTTCCTGAAACTTCTAACAGACAGATTAAGTCATCTGCAAGTCCCAATGCCTCTTCAAGGGGTTGTTTTGGGTTTGGTTTTTTTTTGAGGGGGGAATTGTGGGGCTTACAGGTTTGTTTTTGTTTTACAAATCTGGGAAGAGTGCACTGGCTCTAGAAAATGGATGCTCTTAGATCAAGAGTGCTGAACACTGCTTTCATTCGGTACTACAGCCAGATGAGATGACTTTTAAAGATTCGCTTCCTAGAATGAGTGATGCCCTTCTAGGATGTACCATCCACTTGCCAAAAAGAACAAAAGGCACAGTATGTACATATTCGTAGGTAACATTACTGGGGAAGGAACAACTAGTCTCTCTCCCTTCATGGGAGGCTTATCTGAATTCAGTACATCAGTTCTTTTGAGTTTGCAATGTTTACAGTTCGGTCACAATTTTTTTTCTACATTTTCCACCTCACTTGAGTGTTCCAAAGCCTAATACGAAAGCAAGCAGTGTGCTTTTTCTGGTCTGTAGAAACCAGTATGCCCTACTTTTCACTTTTCTTAGAAAAGAAATTTTTTCTTCAGAGAGTGTTCTGTGGCAACGCAATGAATCCTCCAGCCTGCTGCTTTATAGCACACTATACTCCCAAGGTCAATCAATTTATATTCTATATTAATCATTAAACTTCTAATTAACTCTTGTTATCCCTGAAAACATTACAGAATTTGCACAGCACAGTTGCTGTAGTGATACTCATTGCTCTCTTTGTTCTGCAGGTTACCTGGAGTGGTTGGGGTGAGCCTGAAACCACCAGAATCTAGATAGCAAAACATATTTTAAGCGAACTGCAATGGCATCGAGGCACCGATACAGAAAGAGCACCTCTTCTGTGTTGTGCAGAAATTAAACTGCCTGCCTAAGAACTTATTGCTTCTAGGACTCCCAGACTAGTCCTTATAAATAGCAAACTTGTAAATAGTTTGACAGCCTTTAGGGACTGCTGACCTTGAATTCCCTTCCTATGAGTATATCTAAAGATTGTGTAAGCAATCCATGTTAAGCAGCTCCTATATTTATGAAACTTATAGAAATGAGTAATGTAGCAGACCTGGCTTGGAAGCAGCTACTGTTTCGACTGTTTTACCATTCCACAGTTGCAATGCAGGGATGAAGGAACATCCAGCCATTAGTTCATCCTTGCCCTTAAGGAACATCACTCCTGTGATTAGCTTAATGCTTTTTGTTTGTAATCCGTTCAGCCCCCCAGGCCCCCTAATCTAGCTCTCACTCCCATGCTACATGTAAAAATAGGCAGAATAGCCCAAAGTGAAGCAATTTTTCAGTATTATGCCTAGCCCCAGCTTTTGGATCTATTTGTCCCTGGATCCTTGGAGCTGTTTGTCTACCCTAAATGTCAAAGAATCAGACTCCCGTGAACGCTCTCGTCTTTGGGGATTCCCAGCTGCCACTCAGATGTCTGCAGGCGAGGAGGGGGGAATGATTCAGAAAAAGGGTTGTGACTGAGGAGCATTTCCTCGATTTAAAGTGAACATAACGTAAAGCAAGCCTTTGGGTTTTCTGAAAAGTGCCAAGGACTGGATCAGAGACCAGAAAACCCAGGTTTCAGAGCTCATGCTGACATCTGTGCCTCTTTCCAATTTCACATCGAGTATTTCTTAGTTACTGACTTCAAAAAACCACAAGCAAACACAACCACGCATTTCCACCCCAATTGTTAATTTGGATTGTCAACATACTTCCAGTATTTCTCTTACCTTAAATATTATTATCAAGGCACTGGTGTAAACTGGAACATTTCCATTAAATAAAACTGTTGATTCATAGTGGCAAAGAATTTAGTGATTTCTTTTCCGGATATTGTTAAATGGAAAGTACTACATTTGTCTGTTTTGTCAGCTGAGCTCTGAATTGCTCTGGTGAGATACTTATTACTATTTCTTCAGGCTAACTTTGCAAATGTAGCCTAACAGGAAAATATATAGCATTATTATGAATTTAAAATACAAATTACATGTGTTCGACTTGGGCTTGCATTTAAATTTGCTTAAGATTCTCTCTATATAATTTAATGCATCTTGTCCTATGTTTAGAGTTGACTGATAAAAGAACAATGTTGGGGGACAGCCATTTAAAGTGGTAGTGGTAAAATATGCTTGTTTGTAAAACTGAAAGAAGTACACTGATTAGGTGGAAAATTAAAATTTGCAATGTGTCTTGAGCTCTTGTGGTTTTAAGAACCCTGATTAGACAACATTAATGCCTCCAGCTTAAACTCAGTATTCAAACTGATGCATACAGGAATAGGGGAATGCAGATCAGCAGTGCATTGCTTGGACCTATTGAGTTAAAGCCATTTTGGGGGCTTAAAATTGGTCTGGGTCGGAAGGCACCAGGACATCAGGGCACTCTGATTTCTACGGAGGGCTCCTATCCCTCGGCTGCCCAGACTGCAAGCCTGTGTGGTATAGCAGCTCCTATGCCACCCATACAACTGGATTTTCCTTCTCATGGAAACCAGGGAGCAGGATCCCAGACCTAATCTGAACAAGCATCCAGATACACCGGGAATTACTCCCGGGCTCCTCAATTCAGCTGTTAACAGTGCAGGATCGATAGTCTACTCCTGATCACTACAACTATGTTACAACAGCAAAACACAAGATGGGCAAAGAAGAGTAGCTCCTCACCAAA